>CAUYON010033902.1:0-35221 GCA_963573935.1 Arctocebus calabarensis
AATGTCTTCATACAATAACTAAGAAAATGCCATGAAGGCTATGTTAAACAGTTTGATGAAAATATTTCAGATTGTATATGAAACCAGCACATTGTACCCCTTGATTGCACTAATGTACACAGCTATGATTTAATAAATAAATAAATAAATAAATAAATAAAATGTCAGCTCCATCACACCCACATAAGAGAAAAACTGAAAAAGGGAAAAATCCTATAAGCTGTGTGATGAAAGTGTCAAGTAAGGAAAAAAAAGTGTCATACAAAGGAAAAACTATCTGGTTAATGGCAGATTTTTCAGAAGAAACCTTATCAGCCACAAGGGAATGAGGTCTTAACTTCAGTCTTCTTAAATAGAATAACTGTCAGTGGAGAATTTTGTATCTTGTAAAAGTTTAGTTTCATGGTAGCCCCTGTAGCTCAAAGGAGTAGGCACTGGCCCCATATGCTGGAGGTGGTGGGTTCAAACCCAGCTCCAGCCAAAAACTGCAAAAAACAAAACAAAACAGAAAAACTCCTAAGTTTCATAAATAAAGGAGAAATAAAGTCTTTCGCAGACAAACAAACACTAAGGGAATCTGTCAGCTCTAGAACGGCCTTGTAAGAAATCCTTAAGTGGGTGGTGCCTGTGGCTCAAAGGAGTAGGGCACTGGATGTGGCAGCTTCAGACCCAGCCCTGGCCAAACACTGCAAAAAAAAAAAAAAAGAAAAAAGAAAAAAGGAGTAATCCTTAAGTGTAGGCTGAGCACAGTGGCTCATGCCTATAATCTGTAATCCTAGCATTCTGGGAGGCTGAGGAAGATGGAGCCTGAGCTCACAGGTTGGAGACCAGCCTGAGCCAGAGCAAAACCCCATTTCTAAAAGTAGCTGGGCACTGTGAGCAGTGCCTATTGTCCTAGCTACTTGGAAGGCTGAGGCCAGATAATTGCTTGAGCCCAAGAGTAGAGGCTGCTGTGAGCTGTGACGTCACAGGACTCTACCAAGGGTGACAAAGTGAGATTCTGTCTCAAAAAAAAAAAAAAAAAAAATAAAGAAAGAAAAAGAAATAATTAAATGTGCTCTAAACTTTAAATAGAATAAACAATGTCCATCAGTGTAAAAATAACCAAAAGTAACAACTCACCACTCTTATAAAGCAGTAATGAAATGGAGCAAACAATCTAAACAGTACATATTCTCACTTATAAGAGGGAGCTAAGCAATGGATATGGAAGGTCATATAGAGTAACTTAATAGACATTGGAAACTCAAGATGGGAAGAGTGAGAGGGGAATATGGGATGAAAAATTACCTATTGGGTACAATGTACACTACTCAGTTGATGGGTATATTTGAAGCCTAAACTTCTCCACCATGCAACTCAGTCATGTAAAAAAAAAAATGCCTCCTAAATCTATCTGAATTTTTTAAAATTATAGTTTACTAGGGTATACTAAAGACACCGTGGAAAGTGTATTTGAAAGGGACAATTACACAAGTCAGGAGCCCCCTCCAACAGTTGGAGTCAGTGATACTGGGGTCTTGTGATATTCCCTGGCAATGGTGATGAAGAGGAACAAACTTTAGATAGATGACACTGAAAGAAATTGGTGGGATAAAAGGAGAGAAAATCCCTGATGACTTTAGACTGTGGGCTTGACTCAAGTTTGGCTTAACAGTATAGATTTTGGTGCAATGGAATATAGAAGAATAGATAAGTAGGAGCACTGAGAAAGGAGGCAGGGGAGTTGGTGATTTTTTAGCTTGGGCCATGTAGAGCTGGAAGATCCTGTGGGGTATTCAAGGAGAAATAAATAGTAAGCAGCTAAATTAATCCAATTTTTTTCTTTTTTTTTTTTGCAGTTTTTGGCAGGGGCCGGGTTTAAATCTACCACCTCTGGTATATGGGGCTGGCGCCCTACTCCTTTGAGTCACAGGTGCCGCCCAAGACAGTGTTTATGATTGAAATATGTACTGAAGGCTTAAATTGCGGTGGTGACTGGGGACTTAGATTGTAGGGCCTTGAGAATACACCTGGACCACCTCCAGAAGGGCCCCAGTTGTACAGCTGGAATTCCAGTGCCCACCTTAGAGGTTCCCTATCAATAACTGAGTTTAGAGAAAATAATATGGCAGACCCCTCCTGGGAGACCTGAAACCTCTTTCTTGGCCAGTGTTGGCTGAAGTACTTTCTAAGGACTTTGTCAAAACTTTTGTTAACAACCTATTCAAGGATGAGGGACTATCTATTGATATTGATATGGTTGTTTATTTCTTTATTAAATAATTCCTGGGCTAAAAGTTTTCCTTGTAGGTCACAAATCTTTTCTAACCTCTGTACAACACTCTTGGTGTGGTTATCCCTCAAGTCTTGTTCAAGGTTGGCCAATGTTTGCATGTCAACCTGAGAAGCTTCCATCCAGTCCTCTTTCCCACTCTTTTCTGTCAACTCTTCTCTTTCCCATTTCTCCTAATACAATTCTTATTTATTTAATTCTATTTTGATGGCATCTGCTTCTCACAGAACTCTGACTAATACAATGGATGACTGACTTCAAAATGGTGGGTAGAGTTAAAAAAAATTAAAACATTGGCCAACCTTGAGCAAGACTTGAGGGATAACCACACCAAGAGTGTTGTACAGAGGTTAGAAAAGATTTGTGACCTACAAGGAAAACTTTTAGCCCAGGAATTTTTCAATAACGAAATAAACAACCATATCAATATTAGTAGATAGTCCCTCATCCTTGAATAGGTTGTTAGTCCCACTATGTCTCTCATTTTATTTACCTTTTTCTAATAGTAATAAAAATATAAGCTATAAGAAATATCTCATTGCTGGGACATCTAAACCCACTACTGTTGTTTAAATTTATCCCATTATGTACCTATACTGTTTATAGAATTCTCCCTTTGCCTCCTTCCTTAATAGAACAATTCCAAAGGACAGATATCACAGTTTGTTAAGATTAAGATTTCTGGTAAATACTACTGGTGATTACACATTGACCATTTATCCTGCAACAGGCCTTGGGCTATTTGTTTGTCATACTTTATATTATTAGTCCTTCAATAATCAACTAAGATAATTAGTGAATCCAACTTGAATATATGGGTAAAATTTGCTGAAGACCTTTGTTTGGAAAAGTGGCAGAATCAAATATAAATAAGCTCTGATTCCGAGCCAGGAATCTGTGAGCTCTTCACTAAGCCTTCCACATTCTCCAGCATTGCACATGCCAGGGACCCCGAAGAAGGGATGGTATTATGATTCCATGATTATTCAATTTTCTGGGAAAGAGGTTTCCTTTTCTGTGATTCATTCCTCTTTATTATATAATCTACCAAACTTGGATGAGAATTCTGGCATCTTGCTCATGGTCTTCTTGTGTACTCATGTCCTACCAACTTTCTGTGGGTGATATGGTTATTAATCAGAGCATTGGCCTCAAGTTTGTCTTACTTCTTTGAGCCAAAAAAATATTGAACTCAAATATCCCTTATCAAAGAACTCTAACAGACACACTTGGGATCGTTCCCTCATTTTAATTATACTTCCCCTGGAATCATAAACTCTAATGATTAATAATAATTATCAACATCTCTTTTCTTTCTTTCTTTCTTTTTTTTTTTTTTTTTGAGACAGAGCCTCAAGCTGTCACCCTGGATAGAGTGCTGTGGCATCATAGCTCACAGCAACCTCCAATTCCTGGGCTTAAGCGAGTCTCCTGCCTCCACCTCCCAAGTAGCTGGAACCACAGGTACCCACCACAACGCCTGGCCATTTTTTGGTTGCAGCCGTCATTGTTGTTTGGTGGGCCGGGGCTGGATTCGAACCCACCAGTCCAGGTGTATGTGGCTGGCGCCTTAGCCCGTTGAGCCACAGGTGCAGAGCCAACGTCTCTTTTCTTATTCTTACTACAACTGTCCTTTGCTCTCATAAAGACCTTTAGAATGAGGATTCATTCCATTTTTCCAATTTACAGATCCTCTATTAGTTTCCTTCACTTCCCAAGGTAGATAGATATCTTTTACCATTCCTCCTTTACACAATTGCTCTTTAAAAGGTTCATCAGTATATAAACTCTACATCTGGTCAAATAGTAATTCTTAATTTAACTATTCAGGGCAACAAAGGGCAAGAGAAAAATGAATTAATATGTTCTATATAGGTTGGATTACATGATCATTTTAAAGTTCAATAAAATAATAATGACCACTATTTTAACTGACTCACTGGGTCTTTATGAAATATAGAAGTTTTACTAGCAAAAATACATTCTAATGTACATGTACATTTGTGTAGTTGTGTCTATATATTGTATTAGTTTGTCTAAACTGCAATCTATTTGGAATGGATTATGCTAATTAGAATAGATTGCAAAGATACTCAAGTAAAGATCTGTGCTAAGAGCCATTGGTTATCATAAGGAAAAGTTAACTTGGCTTTTTTTCTAAGAGGTTTTACATTTTGCACACTAAAATGTGTATTTGCTGTGGTCCAAGATCTGTCCTTCATCTTTGCATGTCAGTAAATCTGATTGTTCACCTTTGAGACATATCCTTTTCATGATAGATTCCCATTAACCAAACTCACATAGATGATATATAACAAAATATACTTCATTATTTTATTAACTAATATAATCACCAATGCAATAAGTGGGCAAGCCAAATTTATTCAGAATATTATATTCCCTATTGCTAAACAGGAATAAAATTTAAAAAATAGTGAAAGAACTTATTTCATAGCCTCTGTTTATAGCAGCTGAGTTCATCTGTCTATACCACGGGTATCAGGAAGTGAGTTTGGTTCTAAGCAAAGACACTCTCTTCCCTGCAGGGTCTGAATGAGCACTATTAACATTTTTCTCTGTGAATATCCTGTTCCTATACTTTTATTGCTGCTCAAATCTATCTCCTTTTCTTTAGAAGAATTTTTCTTTAAACATAATAATATAGCAGAAATGTCAGCCATAGGAACCCTGCCCTTTGAGGTCTAGGTAAAGTCCTAATTCAGAGCTTCTTGAAGTTCATAGCCTTCCCGGAGATTTCTATACATTCCAAGAGGATAGTTATTCTTTCAGATATCTCTGCCATTATATTCTTGCTTCTTCCCTAAAGTTTTCTTCTTTTTAATGCATTTATTCAGCTGTGATAATCTGTCCTTCACAAATTTTTATACACATATGTGCTTCTTACTTACTAGAATATTAGTTACTACAGCACGTGGATTTTATGAGGCAGTGGGTTCCAAGGGAGGCCTCACACTGATGTTATTTGTCACATACCACATAGCAAACTCCTTAAAGAAATCTACAAGTAATTCTGGAAGACAACCTGGTCTTCGAGAATTACTTGTAATCAAAATGTCACTATGGTGTTCTTCTTGGATCTTCCTTTCCAGGCTGATCTCACACCCTTCATATGCTCCTCTTTCTTCTTTCTTCACTTCTTATTCTTAACCTCTTTCTTTCTAAACTGTTCTCTATCCTCCAATTTCTTCTTTCTCTGTCATGCAGATGACATCACTGAATTCTCCTTTTCCCACACTTGAACTCTCCTGCTTTTCAGGAAGCATGAGTTACAAAAGCATCTCTTTATTTATAGGATTTATCCTAAGGAAGCAACCATATTTAAAAATAAAAATTACAAAAAAAATGTTTGCTATAATGTCAAATCTTGAAGGATTAAGAGCTTTACTGGTTTTTACCATGACTCTGTGCCTCTGGCATGTGTTTATCTTGTCAATTTACTTTCCGAGAAGAATATATATTTGTTTTTAAATAGATATTTCTCTTTCACATCTGTGTATCACCTATAGTTTGAAACCTATTATCAAAACCTAAAAAGACTTCAACATCATTTCACTATATGGATATATAAGTTATATTTATGCATTTGTATAACTTTTGGGTATCTATGGAAAGGAATGTTTAATAAGTGAGATATTCTAACTATAGTATGAAGGATTTAAAGTGCAGAAAACTGCCATTAAAATCAATCAAAAGCTCCTTGAAGTTTTAATGTTTTAAGTATTTTTTTAAAAATTTCTAATGATTTGAAAAGAAATTTCAAATAAATGTGGCTGAAGACTCATCTTTAGTTTTTTGATGTATAATTTAATGACTTCTGAGAGTTCATATTGCCTTATTTGCAGCAATAATTTTGTTTTCACTTATTGCATAATTTTTTCTCAGTTGCTAGCTGTTACACAATCTTTAAAGTTATAGTAATTCTAACAACAGAGAAGTCTTAGACGTTTCAAGAAGCCTCAAAGAAATTTTTTTTCCTGCAACATATCCTGGGCAGGTAAATATCCTAATTCCTGTTTGTTTGACTGTTGTTTTTCTGAAAGCACCTTGGCTAAAAGCTATAAAACATTTAGTACTTCAGAGTTCTTATCCCTTTCCTCTAACACTTACAACCAGAACCCCACCAGCTAAAATCAATGTGTGCGTTCTGGTCTCTTTATCATACCTGACAGCCATGGAGGAATCCAAAACCACAGCTAAGAAGTAATGACATGCTGTAATCAATGTGTAAGGTATAAGGGAAAATTTTTTAATAATTCAATATCTTTCACTATAAATCCACAGACCATGTCTAGGATAGGGACTATGTCATACATTACTAGCATAAGCCAGGCTTTCTAAGTTCAAAATCTATATTTTTCCATTTGCTAGTTGTTCAATTTGAGTTTACTAAGCAAAATCCTCTCTCTCACTTTACTCCCCTAAAAAATGGAAATAATTCTAATACTTTTTTCATAAATTTGTTATGAAAGTTGAATGAACTAATATAAGTAAGGTGGTTGGTAAAGTGCCTCGTATGAAGTAAGTTTTATACATATAATAGTTATTATTGTTTATGTTTAAATTGCTAATAAGGGACTTTCAACACTGTGGAAAATGGAATTAAGGATAGAAATTATTTTTCACGGATGGAGTTGAAACATATTCTTCTTAGTAAAGTATCACAAGAATAGAAAATCAAGCATTTAATTACTCAATACTAATATAAAGCCAGTAGGCAAACTAATACCCACACAGGAGAAAAACTCAATTCAGTTCAAGTTGGGGGAAGAAAGGGAAGGTGGAGAGGAAAGGAGGAGGGGGATTGATGTGCTCCCACTTAATGGGCGTGACATAAGGGTATATGGCACGCCTCCAGGATGCAGGACCCAACTACAACTGGGGCTTTACCTGAAAAATGCAAACATTATAACCTAACTGTACCCTCACAAGGGTACATCTGAAATTTAGAAAGAAATTATTTTTCAACATAAGCTCCATCAAGGTCAAGACACTTTTGTAGGCAATGATACCCATATATTTAGTCCACCCTCAAAGAACAGAGGGATGCTGAGAATCAATGTAGTCTTTTTATATTATTGACTGGAGGAAAATGGATGCCATTAGCAGACTTTTCTTTTACATAAAAAGAGAAGAAGTCAAATCAGGGCTATAAGATGGATCTGTAATGATTCCCCATTAAAATTCTCATAAAATTACATTTGTTTGGTGAGAAGAATGAGCCAGAGTGTTGTGGTGGTGAAAAAAAACTCTCCAGTGAAGTTTTTCCATGTATTTTTCTGCTACCACTTCGGCTGCCTTTCACAAAACATTTCCATATGAAGCAGATAAGTCTAGAAAGTCAACAAGCAAAATGCCTTGAGTAGAACTCCCCAAAACTATTGCTATGATTTTTGTTCTTGACTGGTCCACTTTTGCCTTGACTGGACCACTTCAGCCTTGGTAGACTTTGTTTTTATGGTGCTCTGTCTTCAGGATTACACTGGTAAAACATTTTTCATTTCCTGTTACAGTTCTTCAAAGAAATGCTTCAGGATCTTGATGTACTTTGTTTAATATTTCTGTTTCCACTGAAAGCTCTGCTCTTGTCTGTAGCTGATCTGGGTTTTGGCTCCCATTGAATAGAAAGTTTTCTCAACTTTAATTTTTCAGTCAGAATTGTGTAAGCTGAACCAGTTGAGGTATATATGGTGCTCACCGTTGTTTCTCCTTCTTTAATGAGGGCACAGATAAGATGAATTTTTCCCTCATAAATTGATGTGAGTGGTCTGCCACTATAGTAGGCTTAATCTTCAACATTGTTTTCTTAAAAACTGCTGAATTGGAGTGTGTGTGGGAGATTTGTGCCCCCATAAAATTTTCATAAATCATCGGTGATTGCACCATTCTTCTAACCAAGTGTCACCATCAATTTGATGTTTGTGCTTGCTTCAGTTTTAATGGAATCCATGCTGCTCTGGTAAGGGCTCTTTTCAAACTGATGTCTTATCTTTTTAGTGCCTCTTATATTTCTTAGGCTTTGAGAATGACAAGTAATGTGATTATGCAAAATATAGAATTTGTACTTGCTGCTCCAGTGCTGTAAATCTAGTACATAAGCAACCTGATGAAAAGGAATGATGGCAGTTCAAGTTGTACAAGAAAAAGTTTTGCTCAGAAACCCGGTTCTTAGAGGGTGGTCATGGCTGTGGAACCTGCTTTGCTCAGCAATTCACAGTCACCATCTTAGTAACAGCTGTGAGCACAAATTATTTCTCAAATGGCAGTCTTTGTGAAGATGTGATAACCAACCTGTGGAGTTTGCTATAGGCTCTTGGAGACTGGTTTGGATTTATTTTCCAGTCAAATAAAGCCTAGAACATAAAAGATACTTTGTATCTTTGATTGTACTTTGATGATTAAATACAAGGCTGGACAAATGAGTTTGTGAATTCATCCTAGAAAATGTGCCATGTACCTCACTGCTGAATATCACTATGGTCACTTTCGAAGTCGTCCTCTTGAGAAGCTGTGCACTGACACCAGCACCTCGTCTACCCTTCAAAGGAATTTTGCAGCTCTTTTTCTGGAATGGCCGGCACAGTTGTCATTGTATAAGCTCTGACAATTAAGTTCATGAACTTATCTAGAAAAATTGCCTCATTGCTGAATAGCACTATGGTCACCAGATGGCCAAGGGGACTACTGTGAAGGTGACGATAGTGCTATTCAGCAATGAGGCGTGTAGCACTTCTTCTAGGATGAGTTTGCAAACCTAAGTGTCTGACCTTGTATGAATGATAATCCTTTCACTTTTACTAATCCTTTCACTTCGAAGTTATTGGAAAAATATAATTTTCCTTTCCTATTGAAATTCTATTATATATGTATGTATGCATATATGTGTATATATATATAATTGAAATACTTAAAATTTTGGTCCATAGTTGCTACCTTCTTACTAGATTATAAGCCTTTTGAAGGTAGAGGCTAGGTCAATTATAAAAATTATCCTTTGTTCATAGTATGGTACTTTCTTTATAGTAGGAGGTGAAAATACCTATTTATTAAATATGCAGATTTTGTTAGCATCACTTTAGCAGTATGGTCTTAGGAAATATGTCCATTCTTATAAGGCTACCCTATGCTATATGTAAATTCACAATGGCAGGCTTGGAGACAAAGTAGTGATGGGATAAAGACTCTTCTGGTCCCAGCTTTTTAAGGGTTACAAGGTGGGGAGGCAGCACCAGAAGCATTTGTTGTTCTTAGCCAACACCCAGGCTATGATGTATCTGAAATGTTCATATTCTTCTTTCCTGGATTTGCCTATCAAGTAAAACTTTTCTTAGTCTGCTCATCATATATTTCTCCCCTCCTATCAGCAGCCCCCAATATGTTTCATTAATCTTCCAATCATACTTTCACTCTAAGCTCCAAAGTCTTCTAAATATTCTTCTTTGAGCATTCAAACATCATTACATCTCCTATACAGAAATGTTTTTCAGCAGATATTACAGTAACATCATCTTCCTTCTTAATATATAAAGCCATTTTAAGATGACTTTTTTCCTGATAATTAATGTACAAAGTACCACTTCTATGATTAGGCTAGAAAGACTACATAGAGGTAAACTATTTTTTTTTTTTTTTGAGACAGAGCCTCAAGCTGTTGCCCTGAGTATTTATTTAGTGTATCAGATCACAGCTTTAAAAGTTTCATGTTTTGAATCATTACACATTTCAGATTGTAGGATTTGAGATTCTCAAATAAGAGAATCCACACCCACGCTAAATAAGTAGAGTAGAGTGCCATAGCATCACAGCTCACAGCAACCTTCAACTCCTGGGCTCAAGTGATTCTCCTGCCTCTGCTTCCCAAGTAGCTGGGACTACAGGTGCCCGCCATAATGCCTGGTTATTTTTTGGTTGCAGCCATCATTGTTTGGCAGGCCTGGGCTGGATTCAAACCGGCCAGCTCAGGTGTATGTGGCTGGTGCCTTAGCCACTTGAGCCACAGGCGCCGAGCCAGAGGTAAACTATTTTTTAAAAAAAACATAAACAAATAGTAAATCTTTCCCGAACACTAAATTGTTAACTTCAGGGGCTTATTGTGTGTACCTGAATCAAGAAACAAATGGAAGTTTATCCAACAAAATACTATGTGAGTCATTAGAATCCAGACATATCTATTTTTAAAGCTATTGAACTCTGCATAATATCAAATTGCTCTCTGAGTCAAGCCATCACTGAACAAATATCTTATTTGGTCCAAGCTCCTGATAATTAGTGGGACTTAAAATCTTCCTGGCATCTCTCAGCATGTTTAATCACAAGCATCCAGTATTTATAGCAGTTATTTTCATTCAGCCCCCACCTCTTTAGTTTCATTAGCATGCATTACTCTCCAGGAGATTTGGGCTGAGTTTATAGGAGTATTGCCAAATGAGTTAGGATCAAAATATTTAATACATTCAATTTATTGTTGCTTATACAGTTAGGCCACATGGCTGAGTCCTGGAAACACCTTTTCTTTAACATGCTGTGTTGGCATGGCTATACTGGAATTTTTGAAATTTTTGCTGTATTGTAAAGTGATATCAAATTGGAAAATATACTTAGTGTAGAGAATGAAACAGAAAAGACAACTAGGAAATGATAAATTGTTATACATATAACTAAGAATAGAAATATAAATAACATAACAAAGACATACAATATTTGTCATAAAGGAATAAGCATAAACATATGTATCTAAAATTCCTCATCCTTACGTTGTGCAGTCTAAAGGTACTCAGGGAAGAATTGAATGCAGATGGTGCTGGGAAGCCAGAGAAAAACTGAATTGTGTGTGCGCTCTTCGCAGTAGGCTTCTGTTTCACTCTGCATAACTTCTCTCGCTTTCAAAGCTTCTTTTTCAGGACTCTAGTATTATCAAAATATAGGTTGAGAATCCAAAATCCTACAATCTGAAATGTGTAATGATTCAAAACATGAAACTTTTAAAGCTGTGATCTGAAATGCTAAATAAATACTCATCGGAACACTTTAGATTTCAGATTCTCATGTTAGAGATGCCAAACTGGTAAGTATAATGCGAATATTTCAAAATCCCCAAAATTCAATCTATAAAACATTCTGGTCCCAAATGTTTTGGACAAGAGATACCCAACCTCTAGCTCTCTCAGTTTCCTCTACAGTTACCCTAATTCTCTCTCATCAATGATTACATTCCCAGTATGTTTCTTTTCTTTCAAGATCTGTCTAGGCTAATCCACAAATACAAATTGGGAATATAGGAGTGCATTCTCAACTCAGTAAAGAACATCTATAAAACATCCTCCACTACAGCCAACATTATAGTTAATGATGAAAGACTGAATGTTTTCCCCTTAAGGTAGGGAACAAGGTAAGGATTTTCACTCTCATCACCACTATTCAACAGGGTACTGAAATAGAGATACTAGATGTTAGGAGAATCAATTCCAACATTCTTTTGGTGGATGCGGATACTTAGGCTTCTTATGAAACCTCACAGGATGTCATGTCTTGATTGTTAAGATGATGAGCTGTCTATTAGGAATTTCAATATAGCTTGAATGGAAGGAGACTAAGGTTGCAAATAGCTTGATAGCTCCAGGAATTCCTTCTTTATAAGCTTCCCTCTCTCCATACTCAGACAAGTTGAAGTGGTAACCTGAAGGCTTACATGATGAGATAGTGCATATGCTATGCCTTCTCACCTATATTTTCTCTCAGTTTCTATTGATTCTGGCAAGGTAAAGAGAAAATCTGAACATAAATCTATGGAGGCTAGATGTCAATCCTGTATGCACATTAAAATTTTAGGCCCCTTCCTTCAAAGAGATTCTAATTTTATTATCTTAGGTGAGATCAGGGCATCATTTTTAGCAATACCTCTGGTGATGATAATATAAAGCTAAGTTTGAGAACTATTGCCCAACAACTGATACACAGTATGTTCCCCTAGAACCCAAGACTTAAAGCACAGTTTGGTGGGGGAAAGTGAACAGTTAAAATTCAAAGGTGGCACCATGAGAGCCTTGAGTTAATTGCCTATGATGGTGCCAAGACTAGATCAGGAGTTCCCTTGGTTGTGGACATAGCATGGACAAAGACCAATATGTAGAGGCTATGCTACGACCAGAAGCCTCTTTTCCAATGTCCTAAAGTTAAGAGTTTCTTTAACATCCATTGCAATCCAGGAAAATGGGAGAATGAACCATAGGAAAAACACATCATTTATTCTACACAGTTTGAAATAAATTAATGAGGGCATGGTTAAGAAAATTAGTAGTGACTTTAAGTAATATTTTTTTCTTAAAATATTATCTAGAGTCAGTTTTGAGATGTGAGGGAGGCCAGACAGTTCCTGTTCCCTTTTCTTCCCTAATGAGCTCTCATACGCATACTGCTATGTAATAAAACCCTAATTGCTGGGAGCCCAAGTACAGGAAAACTGGGGAAAGCCCCCATACCCTAAAGATAGGGAATTATTAAAATTAGCCAATCCTACTGGGAACCCCCAGAAACTCAGCTAACCCCAACCATTGCCATATGGTATATAGATCTGCTCCATACCACACCAGTTTGCTGTTACCCTGTCTTAGGGGGAAAATTGGATTTATTGTGGCAACATTCTCTCCTTTGAAGTTTTAAAGCTGAGGAATATGACAGCCTCTTGCTTTTTGTCTATCAGTGTGTTATTGTATTGTGTCCTGTTATCAAAGGAAAACTTGAATTTTATAAAATATTCTTTTATGCTTAATGGACAAGATTAAGGGCCATTATTTGCTTTCTTTCTCTATTTATCTCTCTATTCATCTCTCAGACACATTTATTGGAAAAATTCAGATTATGAACTAAGATGCATATAGTCACAAATGAAATGACTTATTTTCATGTTTAGGTGTACACTGAATCTTCTAAATGACAATTAGAAAATCACAATAATGCTGTGATGAATTAGATAATGTGCAGCCTCTACCATTTAGCATTATTTTTTAAATCAATAATTCAATTCTGAAGAACTTTACTCACTTGCCACAGAAGAAGCCCTTCTGGGCAAAAGGCTTCAGGAGGCCATAGGAAGGAGGCAGAAGACTGTCTTAGATGGGGTTGGGACAGAGTAAAGGCCTGAATGTTCTCTATAAGAAAGACTTACATTTCTTCTAAGGCTGAGGAATATGACTGCCTCTTGTATGTGAATGCTGAACACATCTTTCCAGCTGTTCTTTTGTGACTTATTCTCTTCTTTATTTTCACTTTGAAGTGCACACAGGAAGGGAAGGAAAGGCAAAAGAAAATGAAATAAAGCAAAAGCTAAAAAGAACACACAATGGAACATGAAAAAGGGCAACAGAAACCCTAGTTTTTTCTTTCTAAAACTAGGCAATCTTTTGTAAAGTCTTCTAATATTCAGATGAAGTGAAGCCTATTTTTGAAAAGAATGAATTGTTTGCTAAAGTCAAATTTATCAATAATAAAGGAAGATAGCAATGTAAAATTCTGAATTAAATTATTTGAGAGACATAGTCAAAGACTATACAAATAGTTAGAATTTCTAGGTCATATGAAAACTTGCAACGTCAGCGATCTTATGCACTGTAGACCTCTTATATTTGTTTTAGATATGTCAAATCTATAAAGTTGGTAACTTGTATTATATTACAGTTAGTAAGGTAGGCTATACAATCCATAGGGGACCTTTGGAAGTAAAATGCATTACGGATTTTGTAGGATAGTCAGTGAGTGTTGGTGCAAAGAGTCAGGTGGGGTGGGTTCACTCATGACTCCAACACTAATCAAATATGTTAATGTCTCTGGGTTTGTATCAGTTACCTAATAATGACATACTAAACCATCTCAAATCTTAGTGGCTTAAACAATTATTGAGTGTTTCTCTTAATATTCTGGGTAGCCTATGCTCAGCATGGTGGTTCTTTTTGCTGATCTCAAGAAGGCTCATTTGAACAACTACAGTGACCTGGAGCTTTAACGGGCACAGGGCTGTTCATGCTGGTTGCACTCACAAATTAGCTATTGAGAGATCCTATTTTTAGCCATAAGAGCTTGAGCAGTTTTCTTACAACATGGCAGCTAGGTCCCAAGACAGCATAAATGGCTGCATCAAGATCCTTTAAGCCTAGGTCCAAAAGACACTGTTCCACCACTTTCTTTTAGTCAATACAATTCACAGGGCAGGCAAAATTCAAGGGGAAGAGAAATGCATTGTCTCTTGACAGGAGTGGTGACAAATTGCAAAAGGGTGTGAAAAGATGATGAGATATTTCAAGCTGTGTTTGGAAACAATCTACCTGTGAAGGTTAAGTATTCTCATTCACAAATCAAAGGCTTGAATTAAATTATATTAATAATCTTCCAGCTAATATTTTATGTTCAAAAAAATACTTTTACAATTGAAATGATTAGGGCTGGAGCACAGTGGCTCACGCCTATAATCTCAGCACTCAGGAGACCAAGGTGGGTGGATTGCCTGAGCTCATAGGTTCGAGACCATACTGAACCAGAGCTAGACCTGATCCCTAAAAATAGCCAGGCATTGTGGCTGGCACCTGTAGTCCCAGTTACTTGGGAGGCTGAGGCAAGAGAATCTCTTAAGTATAGGAGTTTGAGGTTGCTATGAGCTATGATGACTCTCTACCAAGGGTGAGAAAGTGAGACTCTGTCTCAAAAACAAACAAACAAAACAAAAACAAAACAATTGAAATGATTATGGGTTTTATGTCATTGCCTTTATTCACTATTGCTTGGTTTGATTCTAAATTATGAAACTTTTAATACTGAATTTTTAGGTCCTTCCACTTACTATTGTGGGAGATTATATTCATAACAAGGATACTAAGGATACATTATAGTATAAATTGAGACTTGTATGTAACACGTAATAATTTCTGTTGCAAGTAAAGTCAGTCATAGTCCTAGACTGAATCCTCAGAAATGATTCTTTTCTATTCATGTTCTTCGAGTTCATATCAAATTGTCATTGCTTCATTTATAATAATTCTTCACTATGCAATTAATAAACATATATCGTTGGTCCTGAGAAATCTCTCTCTTTTATTTTTTTTTTTTAGAGTTAGGGTCTTGCTCTGTCACCTAGTGTGGAGTGCAGGGGCATGATCAGGACTTTCTGCAGCCTTGAACTACTGGACTCAAGTGATATTCTTGCTTCAACCACCCATGTAGGCAGTACTATAGGCATGTACCACCATGCCCAACTAATTTTTTCATCTTTTTAGTGATGAAGTCTTGCTTTGTTACCCAGGCTCATCTTGAAACCCTGGCCTCTAGCTATCCCCCCATCTCAGACTCCCAAAGGGAGGGATTACAGGTGTTAACCATCATGCTGGCTAAAAAAACCTCTTTATCTTCAATTGGTTTCTCAAGCTACCTACTGGATATTTTTCATTTTAATATTTTAAATTCTTAACTTATAATTTAAACAGAAGCAAATTCAATCACTTTGTAAAAATTGAATCTTTGCACTTAACCTTCCACTTCTTTTTTTAAGTGATAGCCCCATCTAGTTATCTGATCTTAAACTTTAAGAGGCATGCTTATTTCTTTGCTTCCTAACTCTCTGTAATAAAATTTTCTAAAAAGCGTCTATCTAGTTTTCTCCTTTAATAATTTCCACAGCTAATTTTTTACTTCTTGGGGGATATGCCTTCGTCATACTATTACCAATTTCTATTTGGATTTCTACAATGACTTCTTCACTAGTTTTCACTAGTTTTCTAGCCTCCAATCTCTTTATTCTTCAATTTTTCCTAATATATCACTTTCAACAATAATCGTTTAAGGACTGCCACGGTCCTTAGTTTTACGTGTATAGCCCTCCGCAGCCTTTCCCTAAGCTATTGGCCCAATGCTTTCTTCCACTCCTTTGCTGTGTGAACCTTTGTTACTTTCCATACAGCTCTAATTTCAGTCTCGTTTCAAAGGCTTGTGAGCACGAATTCTGAGTGATGTGCATGCCATTCCCTCTGCCCAGAACATCCTCTCAATTCATCTTGCATCTTGCTCCCATTCAGCTTAACATCCATGTGGCTGAAAATCCATTATTTTTATTTTCTACCATAGGGAATCAAATCTTGCCATCTGTTATAGGCATGGAAAGTAAGGGAGTTGATTTGTGGGATGTAGGAAGTGGGACTTTAAACGTCAAACTACTCTTTATGTTGCTGACTGCTTGAAATGACAGCAACATATCAAGAACAAACAAAGGGTGTAGACTAGCTTCTGACTAAAGGTTGACCAGCCCAAGCTGCACCAATCCTTGGAAATCTTGGCTTGATATCATTATCTGCTAATAAATGTTAATTCTCTGTGTTACTAGATAACTTGTGCTTTTTATCTCTTCTATTACATATTTTAGCTCCTTTTAAGGGCTTAGAACTCATACCTTTTATATCTTTTACATTTTATTGTCTCCTTTGCTTAGAAATTTATTTTACACATAATGGTGTATGGTATTCTACGCTTAAAATGTCATTCAATAGATTATTAGGTACTCAGTGGACAGAAAAAAAAATACTAAAATAAGAAACTGAACACATCTTTCAAAATTGCTTTGTAATTATAAAATAACTTTGCTTTTTTTTCCTCAGGCCTAACATTTTTATTGTGATGAAAGAGTAGTAGCCTTAATTTATCTAAATACATTACATAAAAAATAGAAATATAAAGTCAAAATGACTGGGTCCATTCTTGTGAATATATTATATACTTAAAGGAGTACTTCATATGATTTTTTCTCTATACATATCATTAAGTTAAAAGCTTTTAAAAAGTAGTAACAATTAATAATGGAATAATGTCTAAGAGGTAAAAGTGGCAGTGACAAGCTAAAACTGTTTCAAATTATTTTTAGGCAAGTCTTTTCTTGACTTAATACATGTTGGTGTTTTTTATATAAAGGTGCCAGAGAATGAATCTGAATTCTTTTAGGTGATCCCCAAATACCACTGTGCTTTCAGACGTAATGACTTCAGAGGATACAGCCATAGATAGCATGTGTGAATCATGCATAGCATTAGTGAATGCTGAACATGATTCAAATGATTAGGAAAGCACCTTCTGTAGAACTCACTTTAATGAAATTAATTTTGCAAGTGCTTACTGTTCAGTGCAAGGGCATAAACACCATGTATTGAATTACGAAAACCTAGAGATCTAGAAATGCAATGAAAGTACATAAATAAAAGTGTCGGTTAGTGTAGCATGGAAAATACTTCCTCAGATAAATATTGGAGAAGACATGTAAGAAACAAATTATGTTTTAAGTAGACATTTATAATTGCATTTTTAAAGAATATTTCATTGAATAAGACATGTTTAAATTTGCACATTCTGATAAAAAGCATTGGAAATGTATCTGGTGTTCAGAGCCTATTCCAGGATGGCCATACCTCTTTTTCAAATACCTACAATAAAATTTCTCTAACATACAAATACTTAATTTCCAATTTTAAGATGGAAAGTATAATTCACAGAATATTAGGCTATAAACAGTTTTGCATAGTTCAATGCAAAATTTTTTGATTTCACTATGATTTTTTCCTAAACCAGCTTTAGTTTACTTATAGGTTGAGTGATTCACTGAATGCTCAAAGAGTTACTTGTCTGTCTATAATTGCATAAAAGGAGATGGCAGCAACAGGTTTGAATTTAGGATGCATTTGGAAAAAATAATCTTATAAATATAGAGTTTCAAGTGTGTGTAATCTTCTTGACTTTGTATTCGCAGATGGCTTCTTCTTCAATTCAATGAATAAAATACTTACATGCCAGACACTTGATAAACACAAATTATGTTTACCAATAAACCCAGTGATTTAGTGGTTGGAAATTATAGCTGCCTCTTGGTTTTCCATTTTCAGTCCATGCACAGCTTTTAAAGGAGCATGTGTCTTGGTTTCCTAAAGCCTTATTTTCTCTGAGGTGTGTTTGAAGGCTATGCTCTAAATTTTCTTTGGAGAAAGCTACTAGAAACAACTTTTGAATTTGTTGTACTTTTGAAAAATGCCTTCAGCATGTTTGATCCTAAGTTAATACCACCTGGAATTTAAGAGAAATTGCTTCTGAAATAGTTTGATTACACTTAGGGACTGTATATATGTACAGGCATACCTCAGAGATATGGGTGGTTTGGTTCCAGATCACTGCCATAAAACAAATATTTCAATAAAGCAAGTCTCACAAATATTTTGGTTTTTTGGTACTTGTAAAAGTTATGTTCATAACATACTGCAGTCTATTGTGTGCAATAGCATTGTATCTAAAAATGCACATACCTTAATTTAAAAATACATTTTTGCTAAAAAGATGCTAATGATATGTTTTTCTAGTGGAGGATCTTGTTCTAATGTCAATAGCTGCTAACTGATTAGAGTGGTGACTGCTGGAGCCTGTGGTGATTGTGGTAATTCCTAAAATAAGACAACAATTATGTTTGCCATATTAATTGATTTTTCTTTAGTGAAGGATTCTCTGCAGCATGCAATACAGATTAATAGCATTTTACTCACAATAGAACTTTGAAAACTGGAGTCAATACTTTCAAACCCCACCATTGTTTGAATTATCAGCAAAATTTATATAATATTCGAAATTTTTAGTTACCATTTCAAAATATTCACAGCATCTTCATCAAGAATAGATCTTATTTTAAGTAACAATTTTATTTGCTCACCCATAAGAAGCAGTTTCTCATTAGTTCAAATGTGATCATGAAATTGTAGAAATTCAGTCAAAGCTTCAGATTTTCACTTATCATTTAGTTTACTTGGTGTTTCCATCATATATGAAGTTACTTTCTCACTGAATTCTTGAACCCCTCAGTCATCCATGAGTGTAGGAGCCAACTTCTTCCAAATCCCTCTCATGTGTTCACATTTTGACTTCTTTCTATGATTCACAAGTGTTCTTAATGACATCAAGAATGGTAAATTATTTCCAGAAAGTTTTCAATTTAGTTTGCCTGGATTCACCTGAAGAATCATGATTTATGACAGCTATAGTCTTACAAAGTGTATTTCTTAAATAATAAAACTAGAGAATCAAAATTCCTAATTGACCCAAGGGCTGCATAATGGATATTAGTTAACAAGCATGAAAACAACATTAATCTCCTTGTGTATCTCCATCAGAGCTCTTTGGTTACTAGATGCATTGCTAATGAGCAGTAACATTTTGAAAGAAATCTTTTTATTTGAGCAATAAGTCAATAGTGGGCCTAAAATTTCAAAAAAACATGCTGTGAACAGATGTACTATCATTCAGGCATTGTTGTTCCATTTATAGAGCACAGGTGGAGAGGTAGAATTCACTTAGCATAATTTTTAAGGGCCATGGATTGTTTTAAATGGTAAATGAGCATTGGTTTCTACTAAAGTCATTAGCCCCTAACAAAAGAGTCAGACTGTCCTTTGAATCTTTAAAGTCAGACATTACCTTCTCTTTAGCTATGAAGTTCCTAGAAGACATGTTCTTCCAATATAAAGGCTCTTTTGACTACATTAAAAATATGTGGTTTAACCTGAACCAGGCAAATACAAACAATGTAAAGTCTCCTATTATAGCTGAATAGTATTCCATGGTACACATATATTTCAGTTTGTTAACACGTTCATAAGTTCATGGGCATTTGGGTTGATCCCACATCTTGGCAATTGTGAATTGAGCTGCAATGAACACTCTAACGAAAATGTCCTTATTGTGAAATGGTTGTTTTTTTTTTTCTGGGTAGATGTCTAGTAATGGGATTGCAAGATCAAATGGAAGGTTTACTTTTCACTCTTTGAGGATTCTCCATACTTCTTTCAATAGAATGGTATTAGTTTGCAATCTCACCAACAATGTAAAAATGTTCCCTTCTCTCCACATCCTCACCAGCATCCAATAGATAAACACCTATCCCCCCCATATGTGAGAAAAACACAATTAAATTCAAGTGGGACGGAGAGGAGAGGAAGAGGAGGATTGGTGAGCTCTCTCTTATGGGGCACAATGTATACAGATCACCCCCTGGGGGAAGGGCTGAACAACAACCTGAACTTTACCTTAACAAATGCAGACAATGTAACTTAATCATTATTAATCTAAAATAATCTAATGTTTAGTTTAGCCACCTTCATTAATGACCTAAACTAATCTTAATAACTTCCAGCATCTTCTACTTCAGCTCTTGCTGCTTCATCTGATTTCTTTTTGGGGTGGGGGTGGGGAGGAAGATGGCTTTTTATTTAAACCTCATGAATCAACCTCTGCTAACTTCAAGGTTTTTAGCTGCAGTTTACTCATCTCTTTCAGCCTTCACAGATTTAAAGAGAGTTAGCAGCCTTGTGATGGATTAGGCTTTGACTTAAGAGTTATAACTGGTTTGGTCTTCTGTGCAGACACTAAAACTTTCTCTGTTTCAACAATGAGGCTATTTCACTCTATCAATCATTTGTTCACTTCCACAACACTTTTGATTTCTTTTAGAAACTTTCCTTTTTCATTCACAAGTTGGTGCAAGAGTCTTACAGTCTATCTGGGCTTTCAACCTGCCTTCCTTGCAAACCTTAAATTTTTTTCTAGTTTGATTTAAAGTAAGAACTTTTCAGCTCTTTCTTCTCCTTGAACCCATGGAGGCCATTATAGGTTTATTAATTAGCCTAATTTCAGTATTATTGGGTCTCAGGGAAATTAAAAGGCCTGAGGACATAGAATAAGATGAAAGAATGGCTGGTCAGTGCTGTCAGAGCACATAGGGCATTATTAACTAAATTCATTGTCATTTGGGTGTGGTTTGTAGCATCCCCCCAAATTACAAAGGTACAAGGGTAACACCTTGTTCACTAGTTATAGATCACTAGTTATAGATCACCATAACGAATATGATAATACTGAAAAATTTGAAATTTTATATGAATTATCAAAGTCTGACACAAAGATAATAAAATGAGCACATGCTATAAAAAAATAGTACCAGGATTTTCTCAAAGAATTTTTATTATTTGAATGTTTGTTTCTACCTTCCTGTCTTGAACCCCTATGATTATTTGTGTATTTTGGGGTCACTGCTATTTATTTTTTCTCATACTGCAGATGTTTTTCTTACTTTTCCTGTGGCCGTTACTTTGTTGGTGATGTCTAATACAAGTAAACTGGCAAACCACCATACAGAATTGGTCATTGTAAATATAGGGACAGAAATTCCTTGAGAGTAAGACCAAAAGGTCCTAGAAAATGAATATATGCTGATTATGTATAGGTTTTGGCACTTTTTACCATTTGATATATTCATTTTTAAATTATATATAGTAATCAAGTAGAAAAGCAGGGTTGCTCTCTAGAGTTCTGGAGAATATTCTAAAGAGGATGAAATTTCTAGGATCCAAATGAATAAAGGCCTAGGAACCAGATAGTTTGGAGAAAGGGATTGTAAACCACAAAGTAATTCCCTATATTCAAATTAATCTGGAATTTTAAAATGAACCTATAATTTTGCTGAAATGCAGAAAATATAAATAAACAAAAATGCAAATGCATCAACTACTCTTTATTCATCATCTAATTTTTGAAGTGTTTTCAGAGGACAAGAAGCAATTTCATTCTACATGCTCACATGGAGCTTACTAAAGTGTCTTAGAGGAGCCACTGGTACAAAATGAGTGAAAACGACTTAAGGAATAAATTTAATAAATTAAAATTGACTATGTGCCTAGTACTTATCAATCTGGGAATTTTACATTTCTTGGAAAATAATTCACAGTAGAGAGTTATTTATGAGCTCTTTTCTTGGAGATATCATAAAATGCTGTCCAATATATATTTATGAGGGTATTGAAGAGAATTGTATAAAAAAGATAAAATGTCCCGCAAAGTTTAAATATGTTTTGCAGAAATAGAAAGGGACTTTTATCATTGATCTATCTATTGATATGGTTGATACATAACTCTTTGGAGAGTAGTTCATTTTTCTCATAATAACCTAGGGCCTTATAATCTTGTTCCCTTATTTTTTGGTATTAATGAAGCAGAATATTGGATTGGGGAATTATGTGTCCCAGAAAAGACAAACTCGCCATACCTGTTAATTTTGAAACTAAAGAAATAATGTACAGACATCACTTGAGAATGTTACTGCAAAGCATTAGTCATGATGTCTGGGGATACTTTTTCTCAAAGAGATGTGGTGAGTGATGGAAAGGATTCTGCAGTGCAGCTAGTACTCGTGAGCTCGTGTGAGCTGGAGCTGAATTGTGGGATCAGAAGAGACAAAGCTAGATGGGATGCTTTGAACTATCTCATCCTAAATATTGGAGGAGTACAAACCAGTGTGATAATAAGACATAAGTATTTTTCAAATTTTATTTAAAATTATCGCAGTATTTACAACTATATATAGAATTCCCATTTAACTTGCTGCTGAATCATATAATATTTCCTTAATAATCCCTCAGATTAGTTAGCATTCATTCAGAAAAGCAGACTCTGTTTGTGTGTGTGTGTAAAACATATATAACACACGTGTATATGGTGTGTGTATGTGTGTGTATATGGTGCATGTAAATATATATGTGTGTGTGCGATTTGTTGTAAAGATTCAACCATAGAAATAGTGGCTGGCTATGCACCCTCTGTATGGCCATCTTGTTTCCAAAGCTGGACTTTTAACCCAGTTGTAGGCCTGGCCATTGCTTAGTACCAACAACATGAACAACAGATAAGCAACAATGTCTATAAGCTCTAAAAAGTCTGCTGCTTCACATCTGCCCTCCAAATCCCCATAAGAATTTCTCCAGAGGCTCACTGTACCTAGAAGCATAAATGGAAGGGAAGCTAGATTCAGCCTAGTTGAGTTGACCTATTAGAAAGCCATCACACTTTTTGTTTTAAATAAATTTATTGTAGAAGAGAACATTTCTAATAATTCAAGTTAAACAATAAAATTCTTAAAATAGAACCCCCTCTAAAAATCATAAGCAAGAGAAAACCTAACCTTAGAACCAAGAAGGCCTATATTGAATTACATTAAATACCATAAGTATGAAGGATATATTTTCTAAATATTACCTGCTAATTACATGTGTTTATAACCAAGGCGGTCACACAGGGCCCCCCTCTTAGAAGGACTCTGAACTTATAGTTTGTTGCTCCACAGTCAGGGTTGTGCAATACTTAACAACTGTCTCTTTGAATTTGTGTTTTATAAGTGGAGTCTGATGAGACAAAAGAGCATATGCCAGGGTCCTGAGCCCCCTACAGGATGGGTTCTCAATCGCCTTCCATACCAAGTGAGGGCAAAGGCCTGATTGTGGGACAGGCTGGGATCACAGTGTGGGGTACTTGGTGCCTGTCAGAGTTGTGTTCACCTAGCAAATATTCCCATACCCAAGGGTGTGTAACATTAAATAAGTACATAACAATTCTATATTTTAAGCATGTGCATATTTCATAGTTCATTTGTATAAAAGTGAATAAATAAAAGTAATTATAAAAAATAGCATGAAAGGTTAGGAGATAAATTGTGGCAAAAATGAGAAAGTTTTCTTCCTGATTTTGGAACAGGGGGCCCTGAATGTTTTTTATCAATGGACCTTTTGAATTACCTAGATACCCTGCTTCTTCAAAATACTCTTAGTATGTGAAGATTTTTATATTGAAGAAAATGTTAATTATCATCTAAATGTTACAATTTTAGCATTTTTAGATGTGATCTTGTGTAGCAACTCATATGATTTCAGTCTATAAATTTATAATCTGATGCTTTTTCATATATACACACAATTCATTTGTCTAAATTTTTATTCTCTTTGTATTACTAGATGATACCATTTAAGTGGTACATTTCTTTTTTCTTATTTATTTTTTTCTGGGCATTATATTCACATCTATGTTCCCATATCTTCTGTGTTTCTTAGAAATGATAACTATTAGTGAACACACACAGAAACACTCTTTATCTTTCTTTTGTAAAGAAGACACTTCTATTTGGACACCTTTCTATGTGCCTGCCAGCACAGATGCTCTTAGTTCTTTGAGGAAATGTTAGATAATTATGTAGACACCTCTCTTAGTGGCAGGGTTCTTTGGCTATGAGTTCAGCTCCTTGAGTAAGATATACCAAACTGCTCATTTCCTTCAATGTGTTCTGACCCACATTTGTAACTTCCTGGCCCCTCAAATTTTAAAGTTGAGTTTTCTTAGAGTGCTGTCCTTTAGACTTTGAAAGTCTAGACTAAAGAGCATAAAATACTTCTTAAATACTATTAGACCATTACCTTCATTGCTTGGAAAAGGGTTGGATGAGCATCAAGGAGCATGGTTTATGGAGCAATCTTCCACTCTCAGGGAAATGGGACAAGATGGTTAAGATGGTTTGCCATTTTGGTCATTTTTGCAACTTAACTTGGCTTCAATAAGTGTTTGATTTGGATTTACTGCCAAGGCACTGGCCAAGAAAATGAAAAGTTGGCACCTATGATATGATTAAGACCTTTCATTATCTTCCCTGGGAAGCAAAAGGACCCTATATGTTATGAAAAAAAAAACACATAGACAGTTTTTTGAATACTCTTTGTTCCAAGGCTTGACTGATTTAATATTTGAGATGAGGTCAGGATACAAGACACTATTCGAAGCATGCACAGCAAAAAGACAGACTTCTTGTCATTTAGGAGTTTACAGCCGAGTGAAACAAGATTTATAATATAAGGTACTCCCTGTACAGATTAAAAAAAAATCATTCTATTAGAAGATGAAGGACATGAAATAGAAAAATGAATTATTGAAATATTCTGCGTTATTGCCTCCCGCTCTCCCACCCTCCTGCACTGGGAAAGAAGAAGAAACCTTTTGGATTCTCCTGCCACTAACTCCTCTGGTAGTGGCCTCTGGTAAGTAACCATGGTCTCTTTAGTTTTGAGCTTCCTTTTATTCAGTGCAGGAAAAAAAATAAAATATCAAAAGAAAGATGTGCAAAGAGACAGAGCGGGAACACAGCCATGGATCAGAGTTGCAAAAACAAATAAACTGTAGTTATATTTTAAAGAAAATATTACTTAAAAATATTAGTTATATTGACACTATACATGTCATATAGTAATAATAAGTGTGATGTACTCCTGGGACTTAAGAATTGGTCTTTTGGTCTTTTTTGGAATAAAAAAAAAAGAAATATCTCCTTATTTTATTCTGAATTTTCCCTTTAGGTCTTTATTTTTCTTTATATTTTAACTCTTAGATGTAATATTAACAACTTTTTACTTTATTTTACGTTTTTGTAAGCCCTCGTGGGTACCTAATATGTCCTCTATACATAGTAAAGTGGTCACTTGGTCTGGTTATCTGTGTGATATAACAAACCACCCCAAACTCAGTAATGTAAAGCAATAACCATTTTATCTCTATGCTCACCTATTCAGCAGCCAGGAATTTGGACCAAGCCTACAGGGGATAGCTTCTCTCTGATGCCTGCTGTTCAGGTCCTCATCTGGGAAGATTCTAATGACTGGGAGTGACTGGAATGGCTAAGAGCTGAAATTTTGGAGCTGTTCACATAAGATGTCTGGAATTGAAACTAAGATGACTCAAATTATGGACTTAACTGCTCCTGTTGCCTGACTCCCTGAGTGATCCCTTCATGTTCCTTTGACTTCTCACAGATGGGCAATTGTGAAAGAAAGTATTCTGAGATTGAGTGCTGTACTGGCCAAGGTGGTCAAGTGATGCTCATGGCTTTTTTAACCTACTTTAAGAAGACATGCAGTGTCACTGCCACTGGTTACAAATGAACAAATAATGAAAATCCACATGCAAAGAGAAGGGAATTAGATCCTTCCTGTTAATGAGAGAATAACAAGGTCAATTGGAGAATGGGAACTGGAAGATACTGTTTAATCCATTTTTATAGAATACAGTCTATAATTATGTTGGATAAATAGTTGGAAAGCTGATCTAATTGAGTCTTCAAGCAAAGGGGATGATGTCTTCCAAGTGTCCATAATGCTGTCACATAATAGGTCTGACAAGTTCACCAAGAGGTCTGACAAGTTCACAAACTTGGTAATTTGCTCTCACCTTGGCAGTACTGTATAAATAATGTGATAAGGTTTCATCACCTAGGTATTTAGTGTGTTATAGTGTCTCTAGGTATATTAGTGTTTGTGTCAATGTGTGGCAGTGTCTTACTGAGTGGCATTCATTATTGTTGTTTGTGTGCTATCATAAGAATGCTGGAGCTTGAATTAGAGAAACAAGCAAACATTCATAAATTTCTTGTTGAACTTTGCAAGAGTGGAAGTAAAATGGGGATTTTATGGGGATAATGCCATGAAGAAAATGGCAGTGTACAAATGGATTAAACATTTTTCTGAGGAGAGGGAAAGCATCACTGATGCAAGAGGTTCAGGGCAGCCAGTAACAAGCAAAAATGCTGAAAAGATCACAAAAACTCTTCAAATTATGCACCCAAATTGTTAGCTGACTATGGGAAGCAAGAAGATCAAGTAAACATTGAGAAGAGAAATAGTAAAATCTCAACATCTTGTTCAACAACTCATGGTTCTTACATACCAACAATGTGCCAGCTCACATGACACTGTCTGTGAGGAAGTTTTTAGCCGGTAAACAGATAATTGAATTGGAACTCTCCTAACTTACTTGATCTGGCCACCCCAGTGGCTTTTTTCTTTACCTGAAAATAAAGGAAATACTGGCAAAAAGACATTTTGGTGACATCAAGGGTAATACCATGACCGCTGTGATGGCCATTCTAGAAAAAGAGCTCCAAAATAGCTTAGGAGGGTAAGCACTGTCCTCAGTACTTTGAAGGTAATCATAGTGATATTCAGCAATGAGGCACGTAGCACTTTTTCTAGGATGAATTTGAAAACTTAATTCATCATAGATTTTGGATTAAACAGTCTCTATAATCACTTGGACTTATTACTTAAAATAGATTTGCAAATATATACATGCACACACACGTATATGTTTGCATATACATGAGCACACACATTCTATTGGTTCTGTGTCTCTGGAGAACTCTAATTCGGTGGTGATCTATGGGTTGGAGAGACTAGAGAATTGCAGCCTAGATTAGACTGAACAGGATTTTCTCTGGCATTTTGGGCTCAGTACTCTATTTTATCTCAGGCTATTCTTCTTGCCAGATTGTTATTCTTCTTGCTACTGCTTCCAAAATTAGAATAATATTTGACACAAATTAATATTAAACTTTGCTTAGTCACTTTTGGCCTAAAAGATTTAGGAAAATGATATTGTACCTCTAGATAGTACTGGCAGTAGTTCCTATCTGGCTGAGTTTATAGTAGGCTATGATTAAAAGTAACTTTCAGTATTGCCCTCCTCTGAAGAGCAAGTCAAATACACATTCTTGGGTCTTTTTCATGCTCTTGAATATTGTATTAAGTATTTGGAGACTGGCTACAGTATGAGATGATTACTTATGACATAGAACTTTATAACAAGGCAAAGGGTTTTAATTTAATCAGCAGCTCAGCTCTGAGGTTACCTTCTAATTCTATAAGAAAATGTATTTTTTTTTTTTTTTTGCGGTTTTTGGCCAGGGCTTGATTTGAACCCACCAACTTCAGCATATGGAGCCGGCACCCTACTCCTTTGAGCCATAGGTGCCACTCAAGAAAAATTATTTTTTACTAAGATGTGTTCTGGCTGCTTGTCTGTCCTTTCTTTAATTTCAATGTTGACAGTGTCATTAGCAGATTTTTAACAACACACAAATACACATATTGTCATTTTAAGATTTATTTTCCTATTCTTTAAGTCTGATTCCTTCTGTATATTAATTTTACTTTTGTCTATGGAAATATATATATGTGACTATATATATATATATATAAATAATACGTAGGCAAGAGAGCTTCAGCATAGTCTTACCCACATTACCATCAGATATTAGCAATACATCTAGACTTTTTACAGCTGAATTTTTTTTGGTTAGACCTCAGAATCCTGTGCCATGAGCTGCTTCAGGGATCCAACCCTAATTGATGAGAGTTTATATGAGATATGATATCCATTTGCTGTCTCTGCTGTTGAGACTGTTTTCTTTCAACATTGGGAATGCCCATCTTACTAGATCTTTGAAATTTGGAACAAATATACATTTGATACTTATTTTAGTCTTGTTGGTAGTGATATGTTTATTTTTACAAGGATGAAAAAAATTTTTAAAAGCTTAAAGAACACCTGAGAAAATAATTTAATATATGTAAACAACAACTGTGGTATCACCCAGTGCTTCTTTCAGAGCTATACTATTACTCACAAAGATTATGGGCTTGTGTTAGTACCAAGAAAATTTGGTAAACATACAAACCATCAAATATGTAGAGCAACTTACACTTCATAAGGTGTTTTTTATTCTCTCTCTGCACTTTAATCTTTGAGCTATGTAGAAAGGTTTATGAATTCTGTATAAATGAAAACAAAGGATAACCCATTAAACACAAAAAGAAATTAAATAAATGAACGAAAATCTCCGACAGATCCAAACTTCTCTCTGTGGTTTTGTAAGTTGCTATATCCCTTTCAAAAACAAGGATTTTCACTGGAGTAGTAGTGCATAGAACTGAAAGATTTTCCACTATCTTTTGCTGTAATTCTCTTTATATTTTTGTGGATGGTGTAAACAATTGCTGAAGTTTTTACACACAGCCTTCCATCTGCCAACAGTTCAAGCTGGCAGAATAGTTAGCCTTTCAGGGGTGTGAATGGAATTGATTTATACACATGATTGGATCTGTTCCAGTGTATTTTCCTCGCCAGGATCATACGTGGATTTGCAAATGAGCCATCAGACACTATTAGATGTACAATTTAAGAGTAGGTATCACGTTAATCAATGTATGGCTGAAAAAATGACTGTCGTATTATAAAGGGTGAAGACTGAGCAATGATTAGGAAGAATTTAAGAGAAATAACAGCTAAGCTTCACCTTGGAGATGGAAAACAAGAGATGCAATGAAATTATACTTTCCCAGAGCAGATTCAGAATTTGTGGAAACAAGGAAGAATGTGGAGGGGGCAATAGAAGAGGGTACCTGCAAATAAAATCCACTCCCTTTTATGGGTGAGTAGTGCTCCATGTTGTATACATACTACACTTTCTTTATACACTCGCAAATTGATGGGCACTTAGATTGATTTTTTTATCTTCGCAATCGTGAATTTTGCTGCTTTAAACGTTCAAATACAGGTGTCTTTTTGATAAAATTACTTAGTTTCTTTGGGTAGATATCCAGTAGTGGGATTGCTAGATTGCATGGAAGGTGTACTTTTAGTTCTTTGAGTACTTTTCATGCTGTTTTCCGTAGAGGTTGTACTAATGTGCAATCCCAACAGCAGTGTGCAACTCTTCTTTTTTTCCTTCTACATCCTTTAACTTTTTTTATGATGTGGTGCTGCTGATGATAAATTCTTTTGGCTTTTGTATGTCTAAAAATGTATTTATGAGTTGGGTATGGTGGTTCACCACTGTAATCTTAGCACTCTGGGAGCATTGCTTAAGCGCAAGAGTTTGAGACCAGCCTGAGCAAGAGTGAGATTCCCATCTCTACTAAAAATAGAAAAATTAACTGGGTATTGTGGCAGGCACCTGTGGCCCCAGATTCTCATGAGGTTGAGTCAAGAGGATTGCTTGAGCCTAGGATGTTGAGTTTGCTGTGAGCTATGATGACGCAATGGCACTCAACCCCTGGGCGACCGAGTGAGACTCTGTTTCAAAAATAAAAAATAATAAGAAGGAAAAAAAGAAAAAAGAGAAAGTTTTAAAAAATGTCTTTATCTTTACTTTCAAAAGATTTTTTTCCCCAGCTATAGAATTCTAGAGTGACAGATTTTGTTTTTTTCTCTCAGTACTTTAAAGACGTTCACTGTTTCTTTGCACTTATTGTGTCCCATGAGAAATTTGTTGTCATCTTTAAATTTATTCTTCTACAAGCAAGGTATGTCTTTCTTCAGACAATTAAAAGATTTTAAAACACTGAAAAAAATTACAGTTGCCAAAAATGAAAAATCATTTATAAGCAATGTCTCTATGGAGATATCACAATGAAGTTATAATAACATATTCAATATTATTTAAACTTATAAAATATATTTTAAATTTTATTTCTTTATTTGAATTAAATTAAATAATACACAGTCCCACTGAATATTGTAATTTTTCTATTATACAAACACATCATTACAGCTACAAAATGAGAAGCAGTTTCTGGCTGACCTTGGGCAAAGAGAGGACCACACAGCAGCCATTAAGAGTCAAGTCAGGGAGTCAAGGCCTAGGTGAAGTGAAGTCATAGTCTTCATCCCTGAGTTTAAGTAAATGGAACCAATAAACCATCAGATTAATAGACAGAACCAGAAACCCAGGCATGGGATTAGCAGTTGTTGCCAGATGAAGCAGAGGAAAGCAGGTGAAAGATGGAGGAACAAAAGCTGAAAATCTCAGATTGCATTTCTGTAGCTAATTAATGAGGCTGTGTACTGGTGGGAGCGTGGGCCTCATTCTCCCACCCACGGTCTTCATGTCTGGCTTTTGTTCAAAGCTTCTTGCCGTCATTCTGTCTCCTACTTCTCCAGCTGGGTCAACAATCTACCTTCTTCCTCTCCTCTTTATCTTCTTCCCCTCCTGGCAGTGCTATTCTGCATGCTTCTTTCTCACTTCCTTTATCCATCTTTACAACATCTCTGTATCTTTGAAAATTTCTGTATGTCTCACGTGTTCTGTCTGTTTTAATCAGTTGTATATCTTTCCTCAGTGTTCTGTTAACGCTCTATTGTTGCATGGATCATATTACATTGCAATTACTTATTTGCGTGTCTGTTTTCTCTTTTATCTGTGTGTTCCTAAAAAGCAAAGATATTGTTTTATTCATTCTGAAATCATTAGCACCTGGCACACAATAGGGATTTATTAGCAGATTATTGAGTAGAAATTGTATTGTGTTCTAATAACTTTTTCCCACTTCTAGAAAACAAATTGTGAATTCCTTACAGGATTTTGAAGCTAAAAAGAAAAACAAAAATTCTTACCTTGAGTGAAATGTTCCTGACTTGCCCCCAAGAGGAAAAAAAACATTAAAAACCTTAAAAAATGCTAGCGTTGCACATAATACCGTCAAAAACAACAAAAACAAAGAGAGTTATAATAATCCTACATTTTTACAGTGTTTTTTACATTACTTCCTAGAACTGGACAATATGTATCCTTATCTTCTAAGTAGCATATCACAAATATTCCTCCAGATATTGACATTATAAAAACTTAGCAAATGCAGTGATTTCATAAAGTTGCATGTATTCTTCTAGATTTAAATAAATGGAAACTGAACATCTCATTCATTGATAACCAATACTAACTAAATGGTGTTTTTCTTCTTTTGGTTTTATTTTACCAAATCCCTTTACATTAAACAGAGGAAACACCGAAGGAGAATTGTGTTCATATAGACAATTATTACCTATAGTACTAAACATTGTTTTAAATTTTCTAAGCAGAGATTTGGATATCAAATTTTGAGCACATTTAGATGGTGCTAAATACAAACAACAAAATGTTTTTGACCATAGGGTTATAATATGATTGTGGAAAAAAAATTGAATTGTCTTATGAATGTCTTGCCAAAATTAAAATCCTCATGTGCGTAGTTATATATATATACTCAACTTCTTTATCTGACCTTGCTCCTTCCAGGATGCACTTGTTACAGAATGTCAGTCACTAATGAGGCCTAAAGTAATTGAGGCTGATTGAGCTGGCAAGAAGCTGCCTAATTAGAATGATAAATGGAACTGGCTGATCAAGAATGGAGAAATGAAAGGCACCGAGTGCATTAAGCAAGGTCATTTTGTCAAGGAGGACCACTTATTCGACCCTCCCCCAGTAATGACCGTCCTTCATGCCATGTGAGCCCAACACTATATCATATATGCAGAGCATCTTCTGTGGAACTTTCTGACTCTGCTAGCTTAGGCAAAGTATGATGAGGGTTCAAAGACTGCCTGGGTAAGTCATTCAATATAAACACCAAAAGTAAATACGTTGAGCCATACAATGCTCTGTTTATGAAGAGTGAGGATTTAATGATGTATTATTACTCTAAACAAATATAAGATACCTTTATATTTGTCTGGTATGTCTATTAAACAACTTCGCATGTTTGAAGGACACAGGCAAAATTTTGTCATATTGATGTAAAAACTGAACCACTTAAGTAACTTTTTTATTTCTTAAATATATCTGTTAGGATTGTTTACATGATTATTTTGGCACTTTTTTGTCTTGTGTAAACATAACATTGACTTTATTATTTAAGTTGATGTTGATGTAAAGATATAAAGATATGTTCATAAATATTTTCATGGCACTGTAATTTCACTGAATTCGTTTAGTAATGCCTTATTTCAGGGGTCCTCAAACTTTTAAATAGGGGACCAGTTCATTGTCCCTCAGACCGTTGGAGAGCTGGACTACAGTTTAAAAAAAAAAACTATGAACAAATTCCTGTGCACACATCACAAAGACCCCCTAATTTCAGGAAAAAAAGGTGCTTCTTAACCACACACACACAAAAAAGGCCCTACTAACTGCAAAATAAAAAAAGAAAAATAGACCTCCTAACTTCCAAAAAAATAAAAAATAAATAAATCCTAACTTGTTCTTACCTTGGTCCTCAGGCAGCAGCAGACTCTGCATGGGTAAGCTGGTGACTCATCTCATTACACTGAGACTGAGAGGAGGAATCAAAAGACAGAGAGAAGGAGGGGAGTCGGAGAGTGCAGTGGACATTCTACACATGTGCACTACGGGACCCTGCCTTATTTGTTTGCCATTATCTGGAAATAAATGTGCTGCTGAAAGCTGTAACTTTTCCTACTAAGCCATAGTTAAGTGATTTTTAGTAGAAAGAGTTCTAAAATGCATAATACATCTGTAAGAGCACCCATTCCCAAATTTCCTGGAACATAGTTCTCTAAGGCACATGCTTACCACCTAGGATAGCTAATACTCATAATGCTAGGCTTCATTTACTCTTAGTGTCTGAGAATGCATTCTTCAGTTTCTCAGAACATCTGCCAATGCTCAGGATAAGTAAAAGTCTTTGACCTCAAATCTATTATCCTACTTTGGCAAAATAACCCAAAATGAAGGTCAGATGTGGTATGTTTTTAAAAAGTAGATAATTATGAATTTTGGGAAAAATAGTTAATAGAATATAACATTAAAGTGGTATAACAGTGAAAGAATTCAGTACATGACATTTGGAAATAGAAATTATCTCATGCCACTAAAAGCTCATTTTTAGCATGTCTGTCACTTCTTTTAGTGGTTGAATAAATAAAACATGTCTTTTTTTCTGGTTCAACTTTCTTAGAAGTCCTTTTTTCTGGACTCTTCCACTTCTGGAGTTTTTCTTCAGGATTCACTAACAGGTATAACGTTTCAAGATCCACAGATAAAATATTTCATGTCTCTTGTTTTTTACCCCTGTCTGTTTGACTTCCTGTGTTGCTCTTTGAAGGGAATGGTTAAGAGGAGACCTTTGTTGACAATGACCTTTACTAGTCATGTGGTTCGGGACAAATTTCCTAAGCTCCATAAAATGGGTATATTAATGTTCACTTCACAGGATTTTTTTGAAAATGAAAAGATAATGTACATTTTTTAAAAAGCTTACCATATTGGCTGATGCCTGGAAAGCACTCAGTAAGTGTTAGGCAATATTCACCATGCACACGGAAAATTAATACAACTTTTTATTTCTGTCTTATCAGCCCCTCACCCCTCTGCTGATCCCATCATCCAGCCTCAGATTGGCATCTTTCTCTCTTCTACATTTTTTTTTCCTGACAAAGAGTCACTTCCAATCTCTGTCCTTTTGGCGACTCTCCCTTCCCCATCAAGCAGCAGCCTTAATACCTCTCCTCCCAGCTGTCAACCTGCCTCTCCTTTCTCCATTGAATGTCCCCTGTCATGTTGCCAATTCTTTTCCCCCTGACACAGGGCATGACTGAAACTGTCAGTCATCTCTTTTAGACTCACTTGCATCCATTTATAAATGTATTAGACAGTCCCTGCTTATGAAACAGAATACACTGAATGGAACCTTTTCCTGATGACTCAGGGTCACATCCATAAACACCAATCATTGTTCTGTCCTATACAGTGGCAAGAGCCATCAAAGTATATGGGTTGATTGTCCTTAAGCTACAGGGACTTCTAAAAATTATTTTCAAGAAAAATACAACCTCTCCAGATAAAGGTGATTATGTCCTGTTGATTGATAATGAAAAGTGTCTACATTGCTCACATGTAGTACAATATAGTCTCTCTCTCTTTACTTGTACTTCAGTGATTTCTTTTTTGTTTCTTGTCACTGGAAAGAGTAGGGAAGAGTTTGTGGTCCAATGCTGATAAACAGTGTGTTCATTTCAGAGCCCAGCTTCTTTTCCTGACTATGATGATCTTTCATCCCTCATGCAACTACACAATTACAATTATAACATTTAAATGACTTCTCGTTCAATAGTTATTTTTGTATGTATACAAAATTTTATATTATTTTATAATATTATAAAATATTTATTTTATTTATAGTATATTATTTTATATTCACTTCTCTCAAACCCATTTTGGAATTAAGTGAGACAAATAGTCTATGTAATTTAAAAATTTTATGAGTTTCCTAAGATTATCACAGCAAATTACCACAAAATGGATGGCTTAGGAGCGACAGCGACGCAAGATGGCAGCCACCACGGGCTCGGGAGTAAAAGTCCCTCGCAATTTCCGACTGTTGGAAGAACTCGAAGAAGGCCAGAAAGGAGTAGGAGATGGCACAGTTAGCTGGGGTCTAGAAGATGACG
>CAUYON010033903.1:0-16805 GCA_963573935.1 Arctocebus calabarensis
TTATATAGTGATCAAGGAAATGCTATGAAGGATATCTGTAACAGTATGATCAAAATATTTCTGAATGTATATGAATCGTGCCCTGTGATTGCACCAATGTACATAATTATGATTCAATAAAATTATTAAAAAAAAAAAAAAAAAGAATTTACTTGCTCTGTGGAAATTAGTAGGGGGGTTACATGGCTCATCTGGGGTATTTTCTATTGTAGCCATTCACTTAGGTTATATTTTTGTTTGTTTTCCTGTGGTGCTCACATGTGCTCTGAAAACGTGTTTGCTTACAATCTGAGGGGAGAAGTAGAACGTGGAATGAATTTCAGCCTTGGAAGAAATTTAGCTTTAAGCTAAAGTAATTAATTTCCTGCTCAACCATTTGAGTATCTACAAAGTTAAGCCACCACTGATTGTGCCAGGATGATAGTGGAAAGCTCAGGAAAGTGGATTCATTAAAGTGGAGCACGGGCTGTCTTGACACACGGATGGTCTCCTCCTCAAGGGCACCAACATCAGTAAGAGCTGGGATGGACTGGGAAATCCATCTTTATCCCTCCTCTTTACGTTTTAACAGGGAGGAGTGTGGTCCTGTGGAGTGGGAGGAGAATGTAAAATGATTACTGCTGGTCTCTCTCCTTTCCTCTCCGTGGAAGGCCTGCTAACTCAAGTCGTTTGAATGTGACATTCTCTGGGTCATATGACCTGAGGCCTTAAAGAATTAATGTTCTGTCTGAGCACCTGTACCTCAGCAGTTAGGGCACCAGCCATACACACCAGGGCTGGTGAGTTTGAATCTCCAGCCCAGGCCAGCTAAACAACAATGACAACTGCAACAAAAAAACAGCCAGGCATTGTGGCGGGTGTCTGTAGTCCCAGCTACTTGGGAGGCTGGAGCAAGAGAATTGCTTAAGCCTAAGAGTTCGAGGTTGATGTGAGCTGTGCCGCCACAGCACTCTACCGAGGGTGACATAATGAGACTGTCTCAAAAAAAAAAAAAGAATTAAACATTCTTCAAAAGCCAATCTCCCTTCTCATTGCCTGACTCATAGGGAATAACTAAATGATAGGAAGGATTAGGAACAATGTTGCAGTGAAAAAAACAAGAGAGAGCACAATGGCACAACCTTGGGGGGATACCAGCTCTTACAGGGCAGATGAATGAAGATAAGCCAAAGAAAAAAGGTCGCTGAGCTGAGAAAGAAGAATCAGGAGTAGGTGATATTTTGAAAGCAAGCAGATGTAAAGAATTTGAGGGAAAAGGTAGTATTCAGTCTTTTAAATGCTGTACAGGGACTGAGAATCAATTGTCTTTTGTAACTTGGCAGTTCACAGAGAAGTGGAAAGATAAGGAGGAAATACAAGCAGTTCATACAGACAACTTTTTCAAAGAGCTTGGTTGCAGAATGGCGTACTGCAGATGATCAATCAGTATTTGTAGAATGAATGAAAGGAAAGAGAAGCAGAATCTTGGAGAAGCAACAGCTTCAATGAAGGCAGATTTGGACAATTTGTAAACTGAAAAAGAACTAGTGGGGAGAGAATAATCTGGAAAATTCAAGAGGAAGGAGAGAGAACTAAAAGCATTTGTAGCACAGAGAAGCACACCAGGCAGGACTGCAGTTCTTCAGTAAGGCCCTGATTCGGCCATCTGGGAGCAGACTGTGTAGAAATTGTTTTTTGTTTTGCTCCCCCACAAATGTAAGAATACACAGACAATGAGGTCTGAGAGACTGAGTCTCTGAAAAAGTAATTAGCATAACCTGGAAAATAGCAGTATCTGTTGGATTTGATTTTGTTCTTCTTGAACCTGCCCATTCCAGCTTTTCCCCCCTATTTAGTATTGACTCTTTAAAAATATGCTTTTCCTTTGTGTGGTCGATTTTCAAATGTCAGAGAAAAGGCATAATGCTAAGTACATTTATACTAAGGGGTGTGGGTACTGTATCTGCCATGATCCAGCTGTGAGACGCTGTCCCAGCTCGTGGGCTGATTTGAGCCTCACTTCAAATCTGTCAGACAGAGATGGGGGGAGCCATTGATCTCCTAGGTTCCTTTTAGCTCTGACATCTGTAGATTTTAGATATTTCAAATTGGTGATAGAGCTAGCACTCTGAAATCTTACAATAACATATGAATTTGCAGGTGATACATAAGAAAATCTGATTCTTTAAGAATTTAATCTAAAATTATTTTATCACACAGTTGCTTATACACATATTTTATTCACACTTACTATCAAAGCTTACCTCCAGGTCTTTTTATAATCAAAGTTGAGGTAAGGGGTTATTTTTTTCTTGAAGGAAGGGGTATGAGCACAAACATAAACATGATCACAAACATGATCTCCACACTTAGTCCTGCCTCTTCTCTGCCAACGGGCCCAGTTGGAGGGATGCAGTTCATAGCCTTGCATTCTAAATACCAGCAGTTTGCAATTTTCTGTTTCCTGAGACTAAGATTTGGTTACATGTCCCCAGGGCACTCCGTGTTGTGTGGAGAATGTGTTTAGTTTGTGCCTCTAAACTGCTTAAGGTCCTGCCCTTAAACTGAATCCAAATAGGTGCTATGTGGTATGAAAACAGTTCTGGAACATCTGCTAAAGGCCTCAAAGGTGTTCATTTGCTGTTTATTCAACTTCTCTAAGCTCCATCAAAAGTTGATGTTTGCACGCGTGAGTTACTGTCACAGTTAAGAATGCTGGTTTAGATTGACATTTCATATTTACATTTCAGGAGAAAACTGGCCCCATAATAACCTGGCACTTGTAGACACTTGCCTCCAGGTGAGTCTATTACCTCTGCAGTAAGCTGTGTTACGTACACGTAGACCATTATCGCCTGTACATCCAAACCCCAGGAGATTCTCATATTGAGCTGGGAAGGATGACAGGAGAGTAGCTAGGACCTAGCAATGATGTATAATTTTCTTGGGTTCTAGACATTTAAAATTCTTTTATTTCAACTCAGAATAGGATACAAGAAGTTAGAAGGATTAGAGGCAGAGGTGTCCAATCTGTGGCCTGTGGGCTGCATGCAGATTATTTGAGGACTGTTGGGTGTATTGGATATCACAAAAAGTATATACAGACCTTTTCTTTTGCTCATCGGCTTCCATTTGTGATTGTATATTTAATGTGTGGCCCAAATCAACTCTTCTTCTTCCAATATGAATCAGAAAAAAGGTTGGACACCCCGGTAGAGAGTAATAAAATTTTTCATAGATCATAGGTCAAAAATCATAATAAATCAAATTTTACAAATGTTCTTAATGATTCCTCCATAATTAGGTAATTTTAAGCACCAGAGGGAAAGTCATTTCAAAGCCTGTATTAATAGTACCGATTGCTGTTAAATTGTAAAGAGGGTTTTCATGATTACTAAGGTAATTCTTAGCTATTCTATGCTTAACCTACAGCAATAACTGGTTGTTTTTATGTGTTTGACTAACAAGTAGGTAGATATACTCAGCGGTGGGTGTGACTTTTCTATCAAAGATCACCTCATAAAAATATAAGATATGCATCTTAAGAGCCATTAATGAAATTTAAAAATAAACCACTTGAAGAAAGGAAAATGCGAAATCTCATTCTTACCTTCATTGAATATGGCCTCTTTCGCTGGATTATACTCATTATCATTCTGAGTTGTTGAGAGTGTGGGCTTCCTACCTCAGGCAGCAAAGTCTACATTTAAGAAGATCAAAGTTTCAGTATAATTTGTAAAAATATTTAGATAGAAATAGAAATATGAGATTAGAATGTTAATTACACCCTCCTAAAACTATACACGTTACTATTGGTTTAATTCATTTGCCCACAAGTGTTGGGAAAATGTACTAAAAATTACTGATTTTTTTTTTTTTTTTTGAGACAGTCTTACTATATCGCCCTCAGTAGAGCTCATAGCAACCTCAAACTCTTGGGCTTAAGTGATTCTCTTGCCTCAGCAGACTACAGGTGCCCGCCACAATGCCCAGCTATTTATTGGTCCAGCTTTGGAGTATGTGGCCGGCGCCCTACTCACTGAGCTACAGGCACCCAGCCAAAATTACTGATTCTTAATGTTGCACATTCCTACTGAGAAAACAATCATATTTTGCTGTGTATAATGCGCACCCATGTTTTTGACCCAAACTTTTAAGAAAAATTTTCTCTTTTTTTGGGTCAAATTTGTACTTGTTTATATTTAGGTACTTTTTTCTATTATAAAGGAATTTTAGCATTTATCTTTTAACATATTATATATAAGAAACTTTATGTAACAAATAATTAAAAAACACAAGAAATTTTATGTACCAGTAACATAGAAAGCTAAGAGTTTTTCATCACTGTCAGTATTAGAGGAATTGATTTCTTCATTTTCCTCCATTACCAATGTCTTCTGAAAAGTCCCTTCCCTCTATTCCAGTAAATTTCATCATCTCAGTTCCTTCCACAGGATTGCTGATGCTGGATTTTTTAAAACAATTTTACAACCACTTCCTTCTTGATACCATTTTCTATGGTCTTAGGGTCTAATCACAAATCCAGACAATGGATACTTTCTTGACTTTGCCTGTACCTCTTAAATCATCACCAGCTGACTGCATCCAGACCTCTACTCTTTCTTCGTGAAGGCCTTAAAAGGCTTGTTTACTGACACAACAAGCAGTTGCAGATGGCTGGCTAGCCCAACAGGTATCACAGCAAGTTGGGTTTTCAAATCGCCTGTGATTGCTTTTGCACTTTCACATGGGCTTTGAAATGATCAAAAACAAGCAAATCTGGTTTTTCAAGTAATCCTCCAGACTTTTGTGACCAGACTTTGTTAAACCAGGTTTTCAGGCCCCCTTCAGTCAGCCATCCTTTTTCATGCACGTGGACAACAGCTACACTTGGTATCTTTTCTTTTGGGAACATTTTTCTTTTAAAGATGATCATAAGTGGTAACTCTGTCTCATAACAGACTAGAACAGTGAAATGTGTTTTCTTACAAACAATAGTTTTTCATCAAAGGTGAGCCAGACCTCATCTGTGTTGGCGATTCGAGACAACTCAAGTTGTAAGTCCTCTGAAAACATAAAGGAAATTCCAGAACTTGTTTTCAGAGCCTGCTGGAGATTCGGGGTGAGTTTTGTCTGTCTCCCCACACTCAGACCTTCTCTCTTCATAAAGTTAAAGCACCAGTCAGGAGTCCCTGAGAAATCACAATGGTTTTTTCTCATGCAATCCTTTTCCTTCCTTCTTGAATCATCTCGGTTGAAACAGAGTTCCCAGGTCTTCACCTCCTGCTCCATCTCCCGCCACTTCAGAGGTTTCCCTCACATCACCTCTGGCAGCTGAAGACCCTTCTCCTCCTGTTGCTCTACATCTGATGACACTCTCCTTGGGAGCACAGGAGGTCCCGTGCTCTTTAGCATATTTAACAACTGTTAGCTTAAAGCTTACAGGGTATGGAAACCAGTTTGACACTTTCCAATGATTTTTGTAAAAATATCAGCTAGATTGCTAGATCCTGCCCCTAAAGTGTTTGAAGAGAAATATGTCCCTTTTCATTGGCTGAAAATGTTTCCATTTTAAGTTCACCAGAAGTTCAACAAAACCAGTAACTGTATTCTAGGATACTCCTTTGTGAACCTATATTGTTATTGCTTTAGGGAGTCACACTTTTAATGCATAAGCATAAATAAAAGTAAAAACATTTATGAAGATACGGAATCAGTACTACCCATGTATATGTAATGTACATACTTACTTCTCCCAAAAAAAAGTTTACGTAAAAAGTTCATATTATACATGACAAAATATGGTATTCTCTGCCTTGTGAAAATAAAAACCCTCCTCTATAATTTGATACATGTGTATCACTGAAATGACACAACATGGACCAATGGTCCTCCATCCTTGGGTTTCAAATAACCATGAACTGGAAATTTAAAAAAAGTCTATACTTTTTCCCTAAAATATGTATACTTTTTTCCTTGTCATTATTCTCTAAACAACTATCTGTGTAGTATTTATACTTATTAGGCATTTTAAGTAATTCAGAGAGGATTTAAAGTACTAAATGTACTTTATGATGATGTGCATAAAGTATATGCAAATAATACACCATTTTATAAAAGTGACTTAAGCATCTGTGGATTTGGGGACCTGCAGGAGTTCCTGGAACTAAGGAACTCCCCCATGATGCCAAGTATATGTTTTATGCAAAGGATTCTATTGGACCCTTCTCCATGAAGGTTTAATCCTTTTTCAAGATACATATTTCAAAGATATGTTGTAAGAAAAAAGAATGTACTTCATCACTTCAGTGGATCAGCTGCAGAACTCAGAAGCATTACCAGTTTGGAAAATATTATACCATCCAAGTACCACTGTTAGAAAATTAAAAAAAAACTACCAAATATTAATTTCTCAAAGGGAATGTAGCCTCTTAGATTTCCCTGAAATCTGGTTAGTGGTTATAGAGCAATCCAGCTGCACATGGTCTTCAGGAAATATAAAGGATTTGGACTTAGATTTCTTCTATTAAGACATAGTAAAAGGCTAAAGCTTGTTTTTCAGAAAGAATATGCTGAAAGTCAACACATCATTTGTGAGTAAGCCACAGAAATTTTGAGTTAGAATATTTAACCATAAAGCTGCAAGTCTCAGGAGAAGATTATGGCTGATATTTTTCACAAGGGTTGTATGAAAAGCCAAAAAAACTCATTATTTATATTCACACTTCTTCCCCATATGTATTCTTTGACATTAAGGTAGGTCTTTTTATTCAAAAAAATAACATAAACTAAATACACTTCACTTATAATATATATGTCTTAAAGTGCTAGCTGCCTCTAAACAAAAAGTAGCCCATGTTTGGTCTTTCGTTTTCTTTTTCTTTCTTTCTTTTTTTATTGAGACAGAATCTTACTTTGTCACCCTCAGTAGAGTGCCGTTGCGTCTCAGCTCACAGCAACCTAAAACTCTTGGGCTCCAGGAATTCTCTTGCCTCCGCCTCCCTAGTAGCTGTGGCCTTTCATTTTCATTTGTTGAAAAAGTCAAAAAATATACTGATAATAAGAACAAACCTACCAATCTACTTTGTGTAGCAGCTATTCGGGTCGGCTATTTCATACATATGTTCAATTCAGCAACTACGCATTCAGCATTACTAGGCCAATCCACTGTAACACAAGGGGAACTTCCTGAGATTTTATGCAAACATTCTTCACATTCGTAGTTTTTTGCCTACTGAATTTTAAATTCATTTTTTTAAATTGCATTTCTAGTCATTTCTTAATTTCAAATACATGGAGATATCCTATTAAGTCTTCATCTTTTTTTTTTTTTTTGCAGTCTTTTGGCCAGAGCCAGGTTTGAATCCACCACCTCTGGTATATGGGGTCGGCACCCTACTCCTTACCCACAGGTGCCACCCCTAAGACTTCTTCTTAATCTTGAAACTGGTCTCTTACAGAATGTGGACATCCTCAGTTCTTTAAAAATATGCTTATGACATTCATAATGGTTATGCAGCTCTCTAAACTGATCTTTGAATTTTAACCGTGCCCCTTTTTGCAAGATGCTACACATCTCTAAATTGTACTTTATACCAGAAACTGGGTACAACAACTTGACAGAAGCCATCTCACCATAATGTAAGGGGATAAGCGACCTGCTGCTCTCTACTGTGAATTCATAAGGGATCCACCATCAAGCTCAGTAAGACAACAACCATCACAGAAATGGCGCTCATGCAACAATGGTCTGCAAATAAAGTGTGCAGTAAATGATGACTGTCAAACAAATTATAATTGCTGAGTTTTCCAGTGACTCTTTAAAAAGTAATCATTTGTATTCAATTCCACCCCAACCTAAAATTTCTTTTGTTATGGTCACAGCTGAAGAGTGTATAATTTGTTCTTCTGGGTTATTGTTTTGTAAATAATCCAATTTAAACCTGTAGTCAAACACCTATGAAGGACTTCTGCGTTCCTTTGAGTATGCAGTTCAGCATCTGCCACGAAAGAATGTGCCTTCAGGCCTCCCTTGATTCATCCCTAAAATGTTGATATAATATCCATCTTACTGATTTGTTATAAACATTTGGTGAAATGTACTAAAAGTATTTAAATCACAGCAACTAGCACATAGTAAATAATCTACAAGTGTTAGCATTTTCTATTAAAGTCCTACATTTTGGTTATTTGATAAAATTTTATACAAATAACTTTAAGCCAGTTAATTATTATTGATCCAAACATTAAACTCTTTATTCTTGTATAGAAATATATGCCTTATTGTTTTTTCTTCTCTATAATATATGACTGTGTATACATAGAAACATTTAAGAATTGATATTTTGCATAGTACCCACCCCCCAAAATTGAAAAAAATACTTAACCATATCTGTGTTGACATGTGCAAATGATGGCACATTAAATATTCCTTGGATCAGTTCTGGTGGGCTGCTCACTCCCAACCATAAGAACATGTGCAGACCATTAGCCAGCAAGAATATTCCTTCTTCTGAAAGACGGGACTCAGAGCAGCGAACAGCAGCAGGTAACACTGTGCTCTTGACATCCAACGTGTGCTGTGGGGCAGAGACCAGACTCAGAAACTCCTCTCCTTCCTTCCTTTTCTTCCCCTTCTTTTCTTTTCCTTTTTCCTCCCTCCCTGCCCTCCATTGCGTATTTCATGAGTGCCTACTATGTGCCAGGCATTGTTCTAGTCATTCGACAATAATCTCTGTCTTATACAGCTAATGTTTTTTTTGTAAGGAGGAGGACACAACATAAAAAATAAGTAAACTGTATATAACGGTAGATGATGTTCAAAGCTAGGAAGCAAAACAGAACTTGGGAGGATGTGGTGGAAGTGGGTCTACAATTCTAAGCAGGGTAGTCCAGGGATTTTGTTTTTAGAGACAAGGACTCACTGTATAACCCAGGCCAGGATACAGTGGCATGAGTATAGTTCCCTGCAGCCTCAAATGCCTAGTCAAACACCTAGGCTCAAGTCATCCTCCTGCCTCAGCCTCCTGAGTAGCTGGGTCTATAGCCCAGGAACTTCTGAGAAGGTAACTTGAGGAGGCTGGAGAAGGAGTCATGGGCGTATGTGGGGAAGATCATTTTGGGTGGAAGGAAAAGCCACTGTAAGCAAAGGTCCTGGAGAGAGGGACTCTCTGTGTACGGTTAAAGGACAATAGGGACCAGTGCAGCTGATGCACTGAGGAGGGGACAGGCACAGAGGATGAGGGCAGACAGAGACCCAGAGGAGAACAGAGAGTGCTGGACCAGGGCAGTAGAAAGCCGGAGTGTTTGGAGCAGAGGAATGACCTGAGCTGGCAATTGTTTTAACAGGATCACCTCAACTTCTGTGCTGAAAACACTACAGGAGAGTCAGGGCTCTCCACGTCCACACCCCACCACACAGAGCTCATGCTCACACACGTAGGCAACTCACCCAAAGAGCCTCTCTCCAAATCCCACACTACGCATTTTGAAGGCATCTGTAACTTTGAATTTCCTTCTTAAGAACTAAGTATTTCACATAACATATGGAAAAACACAAACTGCGATTCCCTTCCAGATTCCTCTAGGAAACGCACCACTGTGGCAAACTTACTATTGGCAGAAGCTGTGGGTAGAAAAAAAGCTGAGAGTCGGCCACGCCCATAGTCATGACCAGCTGCCGCTGGTACGCCCGCTCGTCTGTGGAGATCTCGGGTCTGCTGAGCAGCACACAGTTTTTTAACAAACAATTCATATACACTGGTAACACTTTCATGGAATCTGGTAGAATAAGCTGGAAAAAAAAAAAAATTTGTTTCATATGCTTGACCAAGAACCCCTGAGCATTATCTGTAAGACAGAAACATCGGCTGCCTTGAGACTGCTGTGAGGATTAAACGGTGCCCGTTAAAGCACTGAGGGCCCAGTAACTGGCACACAGGAAGCATCTGAGGAACAGCAGCTTTGCATTTTATTTAGTGCTCGAAGCCTGCACAGTGCTGATCAGCACAGCACGCTGCCTGGGACACAATCCTAGTTCTGCCCCGACCTACAGTGCAGCCCTGGGCAAATTCCTTACCCTCTCTTTTCCTTGGCTTTCTTACCTGACAATGGAATAACAGTATAACTACTTCATCCTAACAGGGCTATTATGAGAATTAAATGATTTGTAAAACACAACAGTGCCTTATACATCATATTCATTAAATAAACGTTTTCTAAAAGCAATTTCTAATCTATATTTCTAATTTCTAGCTTTTCAGTTCAGGAAGAGCATTTCTAATTGCCCACAAGATAGCTGTTACTTTATGCTCTTCATCCATCTAAATTCGCAGTTACTCATACATTCACCAAACATTTATTAAATGCCATTGTGTCACAAGTTCTGTGGAAGTGTCAAGGATATTCCTAAGGAGGAAAAAGGTACAGTCTGTCATAAGAGGCTTGAAGTACAATAAGGATAACAAACATGCAAATAGATAAAACAGAAGAAGGAGATTTTAATGCCATAGATACTAAAAATGAAAACACTTTATGCATTTAGATACGTCACTACTGAATGGTAAGTTGCACAATCAAATTCCTACAGTTTTAGCCTCTTACAAGTCGCTAGCCAGTTCACCCAGCACCATTTGTTAAATAGAGCGCCTTTTCCCCACTGAATGTTTTTAGTTGGCTTGTCAAAGATCAAGTAAAGGTAAGTAGCTGGATTCATCTCTTGGTTCTCTATTCTGTTCCAAACATCTACCTCTCTGTTTTTGTGCAATTGAAGCAGTATCAAAGATACACTACTGGGACCTGATCAAATTAAAAAGCTTCTGTACAGCCAAGAACATAGTAAGTTTAGCAAGCAGACAGCTCTCAGAATGGGAGAAAATATTTGCAAGTTATGCCTCCGACAAAGGTTTAATAACCAATCCACAGAGAACTCAACCGTATTAGCAAGAAAAGAACAAGTGATCCCATCTCAGGATGGGCAAAAGACTTGAAGACAGACTTCTCTAAAGAAGGCAGGCACACAGCCTACAGACACATGAAAAAATGCTCACCATCCTTAATCATCAGAGAAATGCAAATCAAAACTACTTTGAGATATCACCTAACTCCAGTAAGATTAGTCCACATCACAAAATCCCAAAACCAGAGATGTTGGCGTGGATGTGGAGAAAAGGGAACACTTCTACACTGCTGGTGGTAATGCACACTAATACGTTCCTTTTGGAAGGATGTTCAGAGAGTCCTTAGAGATCTAAAAATTTACCTGCCATTTGATCCTATAATTCCTTTACTAGGTATATACTCAGAAGACCAAAAATCACATTATAACAAAGACATCTGTACCAGAATGTTCATTGCAGCCCAATTCATAATTGCTAAGTCATGGAAGAAACCTAAGTGCCCATTGATCCACGAATGGATTAATAAGTTGTGGTATATGTATACCATGGAATATTACGCAGCCTTAAAGAAAGATGGAGACTTTACCTCTTTCCTGTTTACATGGATGGAGCTGGAACATATTCTTCTTAACAAAGTATCTCAAGAATGGAAGAAAAAGTATCCAATGTACTCAGTCCTACTATGAAGCTAATCTATAGCTGTGGTATGAAGGGTATAACCAAACTATAAAACAAGAATATGGGGAAAGGGACAAGGGTAGGGAGGGGAGAGGGGAAGTTGGGGTGGAAGGAGGGTAATTGGTGGGGCCACACCTACGGTGCATCTTAGAAGGGTACAGGCAAAACTTATTAAATGCTGAATACAAATGTCTTCATATAATAACGGAGAAATTGCCAGGAAGGCTATGTTAATCAGTTTGATGAAAATAGTTAAGAATGTATATGAAGCCAGCACATTGTACCCCTTGATTGTACTATTGTACACAACTATGATTTAATGATAAAGATAATAAAATAAAATAAAAAAATTCCTACAGTTCCACAAACATGTTCTTCCTTCTATGTTTCCTAATCAGTGTGGAACTTCCAGATAAATCCAATCTCATTTTTTTCTTTACTTCTCAATTAGTAAAATTAACAAATGAACCATTTTAATTCTGCCTTTAATCCACCTGCATCTCCCCATCCATCCTTACTTTGGCTCACATGACCTCATTCTAACTGCCTCAAAGCACACACCATAATGAGACGCTATCATGTGAGATTTAAAAAATTACAATGTCCTATGTTGTTTAACCTTCTCCCAAATCAATTTCATAAGAATAGTTACAAGTCAAATTTGATGACTGAATGTCACTTCCTTCCATTTATACGCTGACCTGTGCTGGAAGGAAGCACGAGAACACATCCCAAAGAGAAGGTGTACATAGGAGATAGTGATCATATACAAACGGGAAGCACAAGTATCAATCTATACATTCATGATTTCTTTTTAGCTCTCTATCTTAATAATGAAAAGGGAGACACACCTGTCAGATTCCATGCTAAAAAGGAGTGTCCCTCAGGGCTCTGTTAGCATTTATTCCTCAGTTTAAATCTCTTTATCTTACAGGTCCCTTCTCATGATCTGTTAAGTGAGGAATGTGTGGCCTGAACTTTCCAACTGGTTCAGGCAAACATATTTCTGAATGATTCTCCTTTGCTGTTTGTTTCCCTTCTCAGATTCTAATCTCCTCTCAAAGAATCCAAGATAGTTCAATACATGTAGACGCAGAACACTCTCTTCTTGTAATTTTTTCTCTGGCATAAAATATTTTCATTTGACATTTGATACTGGATCACATTTTCAGCCAAGGAAAAACTGTCAGAAGATACGGAAACCAGATCAACACACGCCAGAGTCTTGTGCTGTTTCTGAGCTAAGTTAGGCATTTTATACACTATTATTGATTAAGAATGTTTTTAGATTTCTGTGTAGAAGTGTGTCCATATGGCATTTAAGTATTTTCTTGAAATTTCACTAGTTGCTTCTAATTAATCAGGTCATTTTAAGATTTCAGAAATCCATTGTCTTAATTGCCACAAAGAGGTGAAGGTGGCCCACTATGACACTGTGAGGAATAAAAAGTCTAATCAGAGGAGACTGACTGGAGGGGGCAGAAGGAAGAAAACAGAAGCAGTTAACGAGAAGGAAGATTAATAAAGAAGAAGAAATGGAGTTAAAGAGTGAAAGAAAACAAGAACATGATCTTATTCCATGTTTTTGAATGGGAGCAATGAATAACCACTGTAAAGTCCCCCACCTCCTTGATCCCTTCCATAAATAAGTATATGATTCTTGAGGTGAGAGTATGTAAATGAGGAGAGAGTGGGAATTCACATAAGTCCAGTTTAACTGCATGTGGAAAATTCTTCTATTCTTTAGGTTTAGAAATGACAGAAATAGTAATGAATAAAAAAATTCATTACTTTGCAATTAAGGTTATTTACCTTGCCTTCTGAAGTCAATGTACTCCTTATAATGTGATATAAAGGGTGCCAAAGATGAATGTGTATGCATTTCAAGAAAGGAAAAAAACTACACTAAATTTGTAATACTCAAGTTACATTTGACTTCTGCAATTACAAGAGGTGCTCAACATGGTTTGTATTTATCTTTTGTTAAGAGCACATATCGAATATTACAATTTTAATATAGTCTTTTCTTTCTAAAAAGGTGTATACATTTTTTGACATCCTTTGTATTTAAGCTCAGAAGAACAAGCTACTATATTGAATAAAAAGAATGTATGTTATTTATGCAAACTTAAAAATCTGTTTTAGTATCATACGCTCCAACTCACAGCTACTTGAGGGTCTTGCGTGGGTAAAGGAAACTTTGGACTCCATGGTAAAACAGTAGAATTCCTTCAGTAATTTTTCTACAGAAGTTACTTCTCATAAGTGAGCTATAGGAGGGCACGAGGTTTTTAGCTATATTTTCTGATGAGAACCTTAAGTCCAGCTATTCTTTCCTCAGTTAATGCCGTGTTTTATTATATTATTGTTACCAACAGTTTTGGAATTTGCATTTTCCAGACTCTATGATGGAAAATCATAAGGTACTTAAAATCATTTTTTTTCAAACACCTCATGGGTTGGAGGATACATTTGATACGTGCTAATAATGGAGAAAGAAAAATCTCATTATAAGAACAGAAACAATCTTTATTAACTTATTTAGAGAAAATTTGACACCATACGGTTTTCATACCAGAAATAATTAAATTAGTTAAACAAATGATGCAGTAATAGACACAATTCTTTTTAATTTAAACCAGAAAGAACTGACAGGTTTTATTTTTTTCCTTAAATAGGTAACAGATTTGTTTTTAAATTCAGATCTTTGAATCCATTTGTTTTAACATGAGCAAATAAACTTCTAGAGAGGACACTGAGTATATCTGTGCTGCTTCGGCTGCCCCTTCTGCAATGTGAGATACTCCAGAGACAGAGTAATGTTCCCAGAGCTCTAAGATAAACAGTGAAACTGGGTGTAAAGTGCTCAGGATTGGACCTTGCCCAGGCCAGATTCCATGTTCCCCTGTGAGTTGTCTATAACTCAAACAAGCACACTATGAAACAGAACTGATATTTGAGTTTATTAAAGTGGCAGATCTTCCATATAATAATAATAAAGAGGATTGGATGCCTAAGACATCAGAAAGTGACAAACTGGCTTTTCTTTTCTGTGTCATTTATAAGATTATCAACGAAGAAGATATAAGAGTGGACAACTATTTATTCACCTTGGACATCATGGAAAGGAACTTATATGAAAAATTCAATATAATAAATGTGTTTATTTTATTTTCCTTCTTCAGCCAGTTGATGAATGTGGACCCCTAAGTTATCTACATTATCTTTTCTGCTGAAGGTGAACACCAGGTGTGGTTTCAGGAGTCTTCTCAGCACCCAGGGTTGACCAAGAATGAATCAGAAAGTTTCCCACTCACTGTTTGTTCACGGTTCTCCCTTTTAACTGAAATTCCATACTTAGATATGCAATACGCAAACTATGAGAAGTGGTATCTAACTTTCATTGACATAAAAAAGAAGGTGAACAATAAAACAGATTAAAAAATAAATATGGATTTGAGATTTCACTTTTTTCTTTTATAGGAAAGTCTACATAAGGTTTGTTTAAAGGATCTTCTAAAATTTCAAATTATTAGATGATGGCCAGAGACAATTCTTCCAAAACACTTCATACCTCTTAATAGTACAAAAGATTTGAAGTACAAAAGATTCCAATATTCATATTTATAAATTAAATTTGTTTGTAAAATATAATGCTATAATTGCAGCAGCTCATGTCAACTTTGTTAATATGCCTGACATGTGTCTCAATATACACATTTCACAACAAAAATACTCATATCTATATACAAAAGAGAATCCTTTTTATATTATGACACTTATAACATATAACATTCTTCTATTTATACATAATGTAGTGGCTGTCAACCAAATATACACACTCATTTTTTGGTTCAGGCACCCTGTAAAGTGAAGTTTTTTAATTTTAAATGTTTTAGGTTACATGGAGTATTTTTGTAATCCTTGAGTACCTGCTATAGGTGTGACCGTCATTCAATGGGTACTATTAGAAACGAGTACTGTTCATAGTACCCATTAGGTTAGTTTCTTCCCCTCCCCTCTTTTTTTTTCTCCCCAAATCAAGTTTTTTAGCATTGGCTATAAAAAAATCACAGCCCCCTACAACTGCATTCTTAATCTTCTTGGCTATTTGATTTACTACACAGCATCTAAGTGCCTGCAACATCGTAAGTCTTAAAGAGCTTTGTGCTGAAGGAATGAGTAGTCGTGTGTGACACTTTAACATCTAAGTAACACAGGTGCCTCACCTGGCTTGCCGCAGACGGACTTGCACAGTTCTTTCGGTAACATGCCAACATATGGGCAGTCTGATTTACAAGAATTTCCCGGATAACCTTCAAAGGCTGATGTAAAACTGCTTTAAAAGCTATGTGCACAAAACAAGGAAAAAGACATCAGAGTTTTAGCTCCAAAACTGATCTCTTCAAATAATAATAATAAAGAACACATTGCTATTATCTTCAGACAATTAGCAAAGAATAGCATTTAAAAATGTTGAAGGCATTTGCTAGTGTTTTCCTCTTGACTAACTTGATCTAACTGATAGAGATAATGACCCAACTACAAGGTTCTATCAGCCATATTATCTTCATAATGTCAGAGAAAAGAAAGGCCAGTTTGTCGCCTTCAGATGCCCTGAATTTTTATAGGCTGGACTGCTACTTTTTCCAAACCTTAATATAGAAATCTTAGAGGGAAAGCCAAACAAAGTTCTGCTTTGGGCCCCATCCTGAGTCACAGTTAATATGGTACAGATAAGCTAGTTCAGTGTAATATTAGGGACAGTCTCCTTCCATTTCCCTGATTGTCCCAGAAAGCTCACTCGCATATCATAATAAGGGTCTATGCAGCATATTCATAAATTTCAACTCAGAGCCCCTGGCCTCTGAAACAAAACATTAAATAAATCTGCATAGCCTAGCCCTGACAAATGAGTTATCTCACTTATTAATCTGGCATTAGAGATGCTGACTACTCTCTTTTACCCTTTGCTTTTATCAGTTCTGAATTTCCCCACCAAAGGCTCCACCACCATAGTACTTTTCAGCTACTGACTCAATTAACCAACAAGTTATGACTGAATTACTAAGGAAGGTTTACTGATCCTCGGGATTAGCAAAATGTTACCTGACTTGGCAAAGAAGTTGACAAGGGCATCTGTCTCACAGCTCTTATAAAGATCAGCTAACTGGGAGCTGCAGTTCAAGCCGAGATTGTGGATCCGAAGTCTTCTTTGACCACTGATTGTCGTGTAGAGCACAGCACACT
>CAUYON010033904.1:0-12421 GCA_963573935.1 Arctocebus calabarensis
GAAAAAAGGGACCAGAAAACATATGATTGACAATTTCATTTAACAAAGAGAAATGAGAACAATTGGTTAATCCATCTTAACAAATTGGATTGAAAAATTATTGCTTTCAGTGGGCACAAATAGCCCTTATAGAAAAAAAAGAGAGCTGGAAATAGAATGAGGCTACATTGACCTCCACCTGTGTGAAATGTCTGTTAAATTAATGGCATCAATAGTCTCACATTGCATGACTGAAAAAAGGAAAAGTAACTTCAAGTCCATTACCAGCCATGTAATTTGCAGATTTGCCTGGATTTTGAAATCAGCGTTCAGTCCATTTACAGACATTTGGTAGGGGATTGGAGAAAAGGAGCTGTCCATAGAAATAATGCAGAGATGAAGACTGACATCAGTAATTTTATTTTAAATAATTAAAAACGATAATGAGTGAAAGACATTTCAATCTTTAACAATCTTTATCACATCCAAATTCATTATTTTTTTCTATAGTACTCCAATGTTACACACCAGAGCAGTGTCATATTTTGTGGTCTAAGGGAGAATACTATACTTTAAAATTCATAAACTATAGGCCTGCCACCTCCTCCTTGGCGGTGTCGGTGCTGCGGCAGCCAGCTGAAGAACCAGCGGGCTTAATGACTGGCAAGGAGGGGGACCTCCAACCCCCACCAGAGGCTCCAATAGCCAAAAAGACTGGACAACTGCTGAGGAGTCACCTGTGCCTTGGTGTCTCCACTTTGCACTTGGGACTAAATGTGGAACCCCCATTCCCTATGCCTAGGTCAGTTTCATGTGAATTTCGTGGGCCTCAATTCCATGAATGGACTGTGTGCATTCATTCACTTTGCCCTGGAGGAGACTGTGTTCATTCATTGATACATTCATTCACCTTCCAAATTAATTAATTAATTAATTAAAAAATAAATAAATAAATAAATTTCAAAAAAAATAAAACATCAATGGATTCTTTTAAGTAATTACTTAGTGCATTCATTAATGAAATATAATATTTAAAGTTGCTATGAAGTAGTCACTGTTCCAGGAATATAACAATGGAAGGGCAAAGAATTGTTCTTCTCTCTGGGGTATATTAGTCTATTCACAGTGGGAAGCAACTGAAAGGTTTTAAAATGTCCAATTGTAGGCAGTGTATGGTGACTCATGCTTATAATCCTAGCACTCTGGGAGGTAGAGGTGGCTGGATTGCCTGAGCTCATGGGTTTGAGATCAACCTGAGCAAGAATGAGATCCCTGTCTCTCAAAATAGTCAGGCATTATGGTGGGTGTGTGTAGTCCCAGCTACTTGAGAGGCTGAGGCAAGGGAACCACTTGAGCCCAAGAATTTGAGGTTCCTGTGAGCTAAGATATGACGGTACTCTACTGAGGGAGACAAAAAAAAAATGTCAGTAGTCTTGTATTTAGTTAGATAAAGATCACTAATAGTACAATGGATTAATATATTATGATGTGTTCGTAGATATATAGAAATACGTATCCATATCCACACCTGAGACCATAGATGAATCTTACAGACATCACATTGAGTGAAAAAAGCCAGTTCATACTGTGTGACTCTATTTGTGTGAAGGTTGACAAAAAGGAAAACTAATCTGTGGTTTGGAGTCAGGGCAGTGTTTACCGCTGTGTGTAGGCTTTTATTTGGAAGGGCTATGAGGGAGCAAAAATGGAAAGGTTCTGAAATTGGAGCTATATGAGGGTTACCCAATGTGTATGTATGTAAATACTCATCAAGCTAATACTGAACATCACTACACACACTCACACACACACACACACACATACCACTACGCACGTACACAAGGAAGGTTACTTGACATTTGAGAATCTAAATTTTCCTTTGGATTCTGTCCCCATTCTCTTTGTGACATTATTATAGTCTTTATCTCTCTAAAGGCCCCAGTGTCCCCACACAGGGATTTACCAGAATCTGTAAGACACATGTAAATAACTGTGTTCTGACAAATTCATTGTGCTGCTGCACAAGGTAAAATTTCTATGAGAGATTATGATGCCAAGTTTCTCAATTTAATTTAAGAAAAAAACTAATGAACTCTTAGGAAAGATAGGTCAGGGCACCCAGTAATGAGCAGAACTGATAAAAACATTGCAAAAATTTGAGAAACTGTGAGTCAAGATCATTAGCAGGCCCTGAGAAGCATAACAGAGAAACTCAATAAAGCCAGTATATTTTTAGCTAAAAAACTTCTTTTTCCTTTCCCTTCCTCCCTTCTGATTGTCTTTCCTTTTTTCTAATTTTATATTTCTTAGGGAGGCATGTTTCTGATATACGTGAGAACCTGGATAACAATTCTCCCTCCTGGTGATCACAGGTCAGCTACTGGGGAGATCTGTGCAGCTGCTCATCTCCATAGACAGCTATGCACAGAAAGAAACTGTTGGAAAAACTATCCACCACAGCAGAGCGATCACCCTGGATTTTAGCACTGAGTGACAAATGTGCTAGTTCTCACATGAACGATTCTGTTTCTTCTCAGTGGCAAGAAGCACTAACTGAATTAAGACTGGCTCACTGTTTATTTTAGAACAACACAAAGAAACTTATCTAGTATCTTGCGATCTGACAATTGAGAACTACTCATCCTACAAAAAGTGCTACATACTTCTTTGCTGAATATCACTATGGTCACCTTTGGAATACTCTCCTTGAGAATCTTTGCACCTGATGCCAGCATCCAGTGGCACCTGGCACTACCCTTCAAAACACATTTGGAACTTCTTTTCTGGAATGCACATTAAAAGGCTGTCGTGTTACCTGTGATGTCCTGAATATCATCAAAATATCTTCCTTTCAATATATCCTTTAACTTCAGTTATGGAAAAAAGTAAATGGGGCCAGATCAGGTGAGGAGGGAGAATGCCCAGTACAGGTATTTGTTAACTGGCTAAAAATTCCCTCCCAGGCAGTGCCCTGTGAGCTGCTGGGTTGTCATAATTCAAGAGCCACATGTTGTCGGCCAAGAGAGCCATATGTTGTGGGCCAAGATTTTCAGTTAAAAATTTGCTGGTTCTCCATGGACATTTACTCTCTCTGTTAAGCCTCTCACAGCCAGCCAATGATTTTGACTCACAGTTCCATGAATTTTGGCAATGCTTTCAATGGTTCTGCTCATTACTTGGCACCATGATCTCTCTTCATCCATGATGATTTCTCTATCCTCTGAAAACTGTTTAATCCATGTGTACACTGCTGTGTTCCTCCTGGCATTATCCCTGTTCACTTGGACTAACATGTCCTGATGTCACTTCCACTCTTGCCAAATTTGACATGAAATGTAATGTTTGTTTTTTCTTGTAATTCAAGAAATTTCTTGTTTGTGATGGCACTCACAAACAACAATAATGAAGGCCACTCAGGAAAACACCACCACACATCCACAGTAACACATCTGGGAGACACTGATATACCAAGGTTATGAATTCTTATGGAGTTATTGGTACAGGGCTGCCAATGCAAGACGATGGTGGCAAGTTCATGACGTTATTGTCAGACCCCTTCATATAATGCAGTTATATCTTCTCCAAGGGCTTAAAATACAGTTTTCTAAGATTCTGCCATTATCATGTCACTTTATTCCTGGTTTGTATCTGGCTGGCATAGTGTGTGGAATGGTTCATTCCCTTGCACTCAACCGCAGTCTCTGGAACATCCACAATGGTATCCAAACCTACTGAATGACAATGCATTTCAACAAGGTCTTCAGGGGGTTTCAGACACATTTACCTTTGAAAGGCACTGATAATACATGCCTTGAGCATGGTGCACTGACCTTGGCCTGAGACCTGAAGAAAGACTTGGGGGAAGAGATGGATGGGGAGGCTGGAGGGGAGCAAGCCTGGGCCCTCCTTCTCATTTGTTGATGCAAACCCAGGCTCAGTCTCTATCCAGGGTGAGCATTCCCAGGTGGGCACAAACTGGACCCACTTGTTATCCGCCTTGGAGTAAATCAGGCAGAAAATTTCAATGAACCAGTTTGTTTCTGGATTAGGAAGGAAAAATGATAGTCATTGATTTCAGTCTGATCCAAAAAATAAATTATGGTCAAATACACATAAGATAAAATGTCCTATTTTAAAGCATACAGTTTTGTAGTGTTAAGTAAGTTCTTGTTGTTGCATAGCCAATCTCCATAAGTTTTTAATCTTGCAGAACTGAGACTCTATACTTAGTAAACAACAACTCCTCATTCCTCCCTCTGGCCCCTGGCAACCACTTTGTACTTGTCCTTCTGTGAACTTGACTACTGTAGACACTTTATGTAAGTAGAGCCATGCAGTGTGTGCATTTTTGTGACTGGCTAAATTAATTTAGTGTAGTGTCCTCAAGGTTTATCCCTGCTGTAGCATGCATCAGCATTTTCTCCCTTTTGACAGTTGAATCCTATTCCATTGTATGTATATGCCACAGTTTGTTTGGCCCTCATCTGTCAATGAGTGATTAGGTTGCTGCCACCTTTTGGCCATTTGCTGAAGTCTTTGAGTAAGTTCCTATTGCTTTTGGCTTTTGGGGCCCTGCCACTTGCAGCACCTCTGACCTCAGTCTGCCCTGTTGGCAGACCCACACCCTCTAGCTCCACTCCATAGAAATATCACCTACATCTGCCAGTCTCTTCGATTGTGCAGACCTTTTCCAATTTGTGTCCATCACCCAGGATGCTTCTTTTATGTGAAAATATCCCTTCTCACCAAGGAATCTTACTTTTATTCTTTCTTAGACTCTGTTTCTTCCATTAGGACCTCAGTGGTCATTCTTCTCCCTGCAGATACACACACCTGAATCAGCCTTAAGATTCACTGCTCTGGGTTCTCTGAATACTTCAGATTACCCCTCTGAACACTTGTCTTCCTCTAATTCCCTGGCTGAATTCGTTTTTCTGAATGTACATGGCACTAAGGGTACCTCTGTGCCCCGCTCCAAGCATTGCACATTGTCTGGTGTACAGAGAGTAGTCCAATCAGGACCTGAGGAAGTGGCTCATTCCTGTCATTCAAGACAGAGGTCCTAGGCTGGCTTGTGAGGCCAGGCGCTCCAGATCAGCTGCAGCAATGTAGTAAAACCCATATTCATAACAGAATAAAAATAAAAAATTGACTTAGCTGGGTGGCACATACATGTAGGTCCAGCTACTTTAGAGAGTTGCTTGAGGGCACAGTGATCTATGATTGGGTCACTGCCCTGCAGCCGGAGCACACACTGAGACCCTGTCCCACAGAGAATAAAAAGAGAGAAAGAGAGAGAAAGCTCGCTCTCCAATCATCTACTGAATGATCGAGGAACACAACCACAGACTTTCTCGGTTCCGGATTCTTTTTCTTTATATGATTTGGGGGAAGTGACTGTTTCTACATCTTTAACCTTTATACAAACTCTTCTCATGCTTTTATGCTTTTCTGAGAATTTCAGGAATGTAAGAGCCTCTCAGAAAAGGTGTCCTTTTGTGGCAGAAGTTGTTCTCTGCCACAGTGATCAGTTCATTCTGCTCAGTGCCAGCATTTCAGCTGCAGCCACTGCTGGAGGCTATGGCAGCTGCTGGAAGATTAGGTTTCACAGTGAAGAGAAAACAACCACTTATCTCTGCCCAGCTGTGGTGAAGTTTGTTGGCTGCTTCAAAGAAGTAGGTATGGTGACCATCAGTCACAAGTTTAATGAAATTGAGCCATTGTGAACTTGAGAAAACATTCTGGATGGAAACTGAGTTTGAGTTCATAGGAGTAAAACAGGAAACTCAGTGACAAAAACACAAGATTATAGAAATGTGTGCACATTTGAAAATATTTCCAATAATCTTTATTTTTTATAGATAAAAATTTAGAGACAAATTGCAAGGAGATTATAGAGTATCCCCATAGTTCATACATAATGCAAATTTCCACAATTTTTACCTAATATGCTTTTTCTACTCCAAAAATCTCATCCAGGACATCCCAGTACATACAGATGTCAAATCTCTTACAGCTCCTCTTGGCTGTGACAGTTTCTCAGACATTCCTTGTTTTGTTTTGTTTTTATTGTTGGGGATTCATTGAAGGTACAAGAAACCAGGTTACAATGATTGCATTTGTTAGGTAACATGCCTCCTACATTCGTGTTTTGACCCAAAAAAGTGTGACACACACCAAGACCCCATACCTTCTCTCCTTCCCTCTCTCTGCTCTTCCTTTCCTATCCGACCCTCATTCTTTCTCTCTCTGCTCTTCCCTTCCCTCACCCCCACTGTGTCACTAATTATCATTAATTGTCTTCATATCAAAATTGAGTACATGAGGTTCATGCTTCTCCATTCTTATGATGCTTTACTAATAATAATGTGTTCCACTTCCATTCAGGTTAATACAAAAGCTGTAAAGTTTCAATTTCTTTTAATGGCTGAATAGTATTCCATGTGTACATATACCACAGCTTGTTAATCCATTCCTGGGTTGGTGGGCATTTAGGCTGTTTCCACATTTTGGCAATTGTAAATTGAGCTGCAATAAACAGTCTAGTGCAAGTGTCCTATGATAAAAGGATTTTTTTTTCTTCTGGGTAGATGCCCAGAAATGGGATTGCAGGATCAAATGAGAGATCTAGCTTGAGTTCTTTGAGAGTTCTCCATACTTTCTTCCAAAAAGGTGGTATTAGTTTGCAGTCCCACCAGCAGTGTAAAAGTGTTTCCTTCTCTCCACATCCATGCCAGCATATGCAGTTTTGAGATTTTGTGATGTGGGCCATTCTCACTGGGGTTAGACGGTATCTCAGAGTGATTTTGATTTGCATTTCTCTAATAATTAGGGATGATGAGCATTTTTTCATATGTTTGTTAGCCATTTGTCTTTCTTCATTAGAGAAGTTTCTATTCATGTCTCTTGCTCATTGACATATGGGATTGTTGGCTTTTTTCCTGTGGATTAATTTGAGTTCTCTGTAGATCCTGGATATCAAGCTTTTGTCTAATTCGAAATATGCAAATATCCTTTCCTGTTGTGTAGGTTGTCTATTTGCTTTCGTTTTTGTCTCCTTGGCTGTACAGAAGTTTTTAAGTTTAATTAAGTCCCATTTGTTTATTTTTGTTGTTGTTGCATTTGCCATGGCAGTATTCTTCATGAAGTCTTCCCCCAGGCCGATATCTTCCAGTGTTTTTCCTATGCTGTCTTTCAGGATTTTTATTGTTTGATGCCTTAAATTTTAGTCCTTTATCCATCTTGAATCAATTTTTGTGAGTCAAGAAAAGTAAGGGTCCAGTTTCAGTCTTTTACATGTGGATATCCAGTTCTCCCAGCACCATTTATTGAATAGGGAGTCTTTCCCCCAAGGTATGTTCTTGATTGGTTTATCAAAGATTAGGTGGTTGTAAGATGTTAGTTTCATTTCCTGGTTTTCTATTCGATTCCAAATATCTATGTCTCTATTCTTGTGCCAGTACCATGCTGTCTTGACCACTATGGCTTTGTAGTACAGCCTAAAATCTGGTATGGTGATACCCCTAGCTTTGTTTTTATTCCTAAGAACTGCCTTGGCTACGAGGGTTTTTTTCTGGTTCCATATAAAACGCCAGAATCATTTTTTCCGAACCTTGAAAGTGTGATGTTGATATCTTAATAGGGATGGCATTAAATAGGTAGATTGCTTTGGGAAGTATAAATATTTTAACAATATTGATTCTTCCCAGCCATGAGCATGGTATGTTCTTCCATTTGTTAATATCCTCTGCTGTTTCCTTTCTTAGGATTTCATAATTTTCTTTATAGAGGTCCTTCACCTCCTTTGTTAGGTATATACCTAGGTATTTCATTTTTTTTGAAGCTATGGTGAAGGGAGTTGTGTCCTTAATTAGTCTCTCATCTTGATTGTTATTGCCGTATACAAAGGCTACTGACTTGTGGATATTGATTTTATATCTTGAGACATTACTGTATTTTCTGATGGCTTCCAGGAGTCTTGTGGTTGAGTCTTTGGGGTTCTCTCAGTATAAGATCATGTCGTCAGCAAAGAGGGAGAATTTGACCTCCTCTGCTCCCATTTGGATACCCTTTATTTCCTTGTCTTGCCTAATTGTATTGGCTATCACTTCCAGCACTACATTGAATAGTAATGGTGACAGAGTCTAGTTTTTTTTTTTTTTTAAAGTTTTTTTTTTTTTCTGGGTGTAGTTTTCTACATGTGTGATCATGTCATTTGCATACAGAGATAATTGTATTGTGCACATACATTTTCTTTCTTCCTATATTTTCCTTTCTATCCTTTTCTATCTCATAGCTCACAGCAACCTCCAACTCCTGGGCTCAGGCGATTCTCTTGCGTAGTCTCCCGAGTGGCTGGGATTGGCAGGCACCCGCCACAACGCCTGGCTATCTGCCGAGGCGGGGCCTGAACCCGCCACCTTCGGCATATGGGTCTGGCGCCCTACTCGATGAGCCACAGGCGCCGCCCTAGTTTTTTTTTTTTTTGAGATAGAGTCTTACTCTCTTACCCTGGGTAGAGTGCCATGGTGGTCATCATAGCTTGCAGCAACCTCAAACTCTTGGGTTCAAGAGATCCCCCTGCCTCAGCCTTCTGAGTAGCTGGGACTATAGGCACCCAATACAATGCCCAGCAATTTTTTTTTCTATTTTTAGTAGAGATGGGGTTACATTCTTGCTCAGGCGGCTGGTCTTGAACTCCTGAACTCAAGCAATCCATCCACCTCAGCCTCCCAAAGTGCTAGGACTATAGGTGTAAGCCACCATCCTAGCCTACTTCTAGCTATTTTGAACTATTATTATTGCTAGCTAGAGTCACCCTACTGTACTATCCAACAATAGATTTTCTTTCTTTTAACTGTATTTTCATACCCATTAGCCAACATCTCCCCCTCTTCCCAGCCTTTGTTAAACACAAATCAACTTTCTTTCTCCATTAAATCCACTGTTTTAGCTCCCACAAAGGAGTAGGAACATGCTGTATTTGTCTTTCTGTGATTGGCTTATTTGGCTTACCTTAATGATTTCTAGTTGCATTCATGTTGCTGCAAAGGACAAGATTTCATTTTTTTTTATGCTTGAATGCTATTCCATTGCTTATATGTACCACATTTTCTATATCCATTCATCCAATGATGGGCATTTATGTTGATTCCTTAGCTCAGTGGTTAGGGGCACTGGCCACATCCACCAGGGCTGGCAGGTTTGAACCCAGTCTGTGCCTGCTAAACAACAATGACAACTACAACAAAAACAACAAAAATAGCCAGGCATTGTGGCTGGTGCTTATAGTCCCACTTACTTGGGAGTCTGAGGCAAGAGAATCACTTAAGCCTTAGAGTTTGAGGTTGCTGTGAGCTGTGACAGTACAGCACTCTACTGAGGGTGACATAGTGAGACTCTGTCTTAAAAAAAAAATTATTATTTTAATCTCTTTGTTAAATTTCTCTGATAAATTTCTAATTGCTCCTCTTTGTTATCTTGGAGTCTGTTGAGTTTTATTGGAAATGCTACTTTGGATTCTTGATCCGAGGACTCACACATTGCTGTCTTATTAGGGTTGGTCACTGGCTCCTTGCTTTGTACATTTTGGGAGGTCATCTCCCTCTGTTTGTTGTTTTTTCTTGTGACTGTATGTCTATGGCCCAGAACTGAAGGAGTATGTTTACCTTGGATCTCACAAATGATCAGAGTGCTGTCCTTCCTGAATGGGAGTGTCCAGAGGGGATACTCCAACTATGAGGGAAGGCCAGCAGAGGTCTGTGCGTTGGAGGTCCATGGAGCTCATCTCCTATATCATGGTGCTACTCAGTAGCCTCTCTAATTTGGTGTCTCCTTTGGCTGAGATAAAGAGTAGAGTTTCATGTGCTGGAGTTTTTAGTTCCATCTACCCCATTTAGCTGTCCTCAGGAGTGTTTCTTCCTATAGGTTCTTGCAATGCTTCCTGTTGGGTGTGCCAGGACTGGTGTTCCTGCTAGGGAATCCAAAATGGTGGGGAAGCTCACTGTCCATCTCAATCTCATCTTTTCCAGTGTAGAAACCATGAGTCAGGGAGGAATTTTTTATGTGCAGTGCCCAGAAGATTGGTGGAGGGGTCTTATGGAAAGAGAAGTCCATTTCTCTTATCATCTGCTCAGAGTTTTTCACTTCTCTGCAGTCCTAAGGATTGTCTCAGCCTCAGATTTGAGTTCTAGGATATTGCTGATGATAATTGTGTGCTGGATATTTGTTTTTGGTTTTCTGTGGGGGAAAGTAAAGTCAGATTGCTGCTACTCTACCATTTTTTAACATCATTCCATTTTATGTTTTTGATATCATAATTTATATGTTTTTATTTTGTATATTCCTTAACAAGCTATTATAGCTACAATTATTTGTAACTGTTTTGTCTTTTAACCTTCATCCTAAACATATAAATGGTTTAGACATCGCCATTACAGTATTGGAGGAAATATCAATTCTGGTTCATTATTTCTGCCTTGATATTATGTGGTTATATAATGAACCTATTGTTACATGATTTGAAATTTTAAAATTTAGTAGAGTCCATAATTTATACGCATATATCTATCTCCCCCTTAATCTCACTGTAATGTATTCAATTTTTCATCTTTTGACATTCTTATCTGCTTATTCTTCTGTATGAATTTCTGTAGTAGATGGCTATTGTCTTTATTTGCTCAGCAATCCTAGTCCCTTATTCTGGTAAACAAATCATTTCTTGTGAAAGGTGATATTTCTTCCTACCTGTCTAGGGGCGGATGGGTGGATATATGGCCCAGGCATGACCATTTATAGTATTTCAACTACCTGGTCCAAAGTGATTTGTTCAGGAATAAACACATGATCCAAGCTGAGCCAATCAGAGAGTCTCCTTTCTGATTGCCCACCCCTAAATGGTCCTAGTTGGTACATGCCAGAGAGAAAATGAGAACTAATGACATGAGATCCTGGATCCAGCCACACCTGATTTTTTTGTGTGTGTTCCAATTTCCTCTTAAAACCAGTTTGAATTGTGTTTCTGTCATTTGACACCAAAAGAGTCTTGACTAATTCAATTTCACTGTTTGCCAAAGTCTATGAATATCTCCTGGGGCCTTACAGACTTTATAGTATCAGTTCATTTTACCAATCCAGAAAAGCACATTTGTCTTCATTTCCTCCTGCAGTGTCTTTTATTCCTTTAGTGTTTTATTAAATTTCTTTGAACGCATCACGTTTTGAGCTGTATTCCCTTTCATGTTATTTATTGTTTAAAACACTGTGTGGGATGTTATCATTTTTTTCTAGCTGCATCACTACAACTCAGACTTTCGTTACTTTAGCTTGTATTACTTCATTAGGCAGAATGAACTAGACTGTGCTGAAGTAATGAAGCATCTCCAAATCTGAGTGCTTATGCACTTACTTATGCCAAGTTCACTGCTGGCATGGTAACCATCCAAGACAGCTGTCCTCTGTGTGGTGAGTTAGTAAGACAGGCAGCTTTGATTCTGTGGCTCCTCCATCTTAACTCTAAGCCTCTGCACTTGCCACTCAGGGACAAGAAAGACTTAAAGAATCCCTGGGGCTTTTCATTGCCTCGGCTCATAAGTGATCCTTATCATATCTTTGCCTCTATTTCATTGACTAGAACTAGTCACTGGACTCTGCCTACGGGCAAGGGGACTTGGAAGAGAGTCCAACTTGGGACTCTTGGGAGAGTTCCAACTCCCCAGAGAGGAGAAGAGAGCCAGATAGCGGAAGCCATGCCACACCACTGCTCTTGGCTTCCTTGGATTTTGGGGTCAATGGATTAAAGCAGAAGAGAAATTCTCTTGTTTTAAAATAGCAGTAAAATGATTGGATAACATGGAAGTATTCAGAGCTGGTATAAGGTGTGAGGTGGCACGTCTCATAAAAGAAAAAAAAAGGACTAAGAGAAGGGTAGGGAGTCCTGAGATGAGGAGGGATGGATGCCAGAACAGTTAAGGGACTGAGAAAAATAAACAAGTGGCCACAGGACTTGGAAGGGTCAGGTCAGTGAGAGATACGGAGTGAAATCACCATGGAAAGGGAAGATGATAATGTGTAACTTGTGCAGAGTGCTGGGCATGTGCCTGCACCAAATACTTTGTGTTTATTAACTTAGTCCTCTCAATGACTTATGAGGCTGGTACTACTGGAACCCCCATTTGAAAGATGAGGAACTCAGAGATGTTAAGTAACTTGTCTAGGGTCACCCAGCTGGGGGGTCGCAGAGCTAACTCTGTTTACCTCCCCCCCCAGAATCTGAACTCTGTCTGCCTTTGTAGCCTGAACACTTTTTTTAAAAAATAATTTTATTGAATCATAATTGTGTACATTGGTGCAATCATAGGGCACAATGTGCTTCATATACAATCAGAAATATTTTGATCGTACTGTTACAGATAGCCTTCATGGCATTTTCTTGATCACTATA
>CAUYON010033909.1:0-36510 GCA_963573935.1 Arctocebus calabarensis
TAGGCTGCTCAGTCACTAGATTACTCGCTCCCATCCAATGCCTGTTCTGCGACCCTGAGGGTGGAGTTTGCCAGAGCAGTTCTCCCACAATGGCTCCACACAGCCCACCACCAAACACTGGCAGCTCTGTCTGGCTTGGTGGCCCAGTCTGGGGCCCCAGACAACACTCAAAAACTCCTGCCCTCCTGCCGAAGTTCTCCCAAAGTAGTTCAACCGAGTGCCAAGTCCAAAAGAAACTCAAACGGGTCACAGGCAAGGCCTTTCCAGCCTGCAGTCCCACTGTTGTCCCACCCACAGCCTTCAACAGGATCAGACCAAACGAACAGATGCAACCACTTGCCCAATCTCCGCCGTTTTAGCCTTCCTCAGGGTGTCTAGAAGCCTCACGCTGTCTCCCTGTGTCCCCAAAGGGAAGTTTCTGTCCAGATCCTGCCTGGCAGAGATGCCTGAAGTCCTCTCTCCCCAGTCTCCAATTCAGCATTCACAAACATTTAGGTTGTTTTCATATCTGGGCAATTACAAATAATGTTGCGATGAATAGTGGTGTGCATATATTTATTCAACATACTGTTTATTTTCTTCGGTTATGTACACTGAAGTAAGATTGCTGAACTCTATGTAGTTCTACTTTTGTTATGTTTTAGAGAACCTCCATACTTGTTTTCTTAATGAATCTAGCAACTCACAACCCACCACAGTGTCCAGGATTTCTTGTTCTTCACATCCTTACAAAACTTGTTATTGCTTCTTTCTGATATTAGCTACAGATATGGATGAAATGGTATTTCATCATAATTTTGATTTGTAATTCCCTGATGATTGGCGATACAGAACACCTTTTACTTGTTGGGAAATATCTAGTCTTATCCTTTTTTTTCATTTGGTGTAATTACAGTCATTATTATTTTGGTTTTGATTTATACGCATTCCTTACAGAATTTGGATATTAACCTCTTATCAAACATATGGTTTGCAAATGTTTTGTCCTTTCCTATAATTATTATTTTATTTGCAGTAAACAAGCTTTTTAGATTGATGCAATCTAACATGTTTATATTTGCTTTTATTTTCATACTTTTGGTGTCAGATCCAAAAAAATCCATTACCAATATCAATACCAAGAAGCTTTTTCACATTTTCTTTTATTATTTTTTAAGGATTCATATCTTACATAAGTCTTTATTTTGAGAAAATGATGTAAGAAAAATTGTCATTTTTTTTTTTTTCTGGGTGTATATTCAGTTTTCACCAATTATTGAATACACTATACTTTCTGCCTTCTTTTCGTCTGTGTCAAGGATTAGTTGACTTTGTAAACATGGGTTTATTTCCTGGGTCTCTATTCTGTTCCATTGGTGGTTGTATCACTTTTAATGTACATACCATTCTGTTTTTATTTTATTTGTGTAGTTTTGTAATATAGTTTGAAATCCAAAAGTATGATGGGCTCGGCACCTGTAGCTCAGTGAATAGGGCGCCAGCCACATACACCTACGCTGACAGGTTCCAGCCCAGCCTGGGCCTGCTAAACAGCAATGATAATTGCACCCAAAAAATAGCTGATGTTGTGGCAGGCACCTGTAATCCCAGCTACTTGGGAGGCTAAGGCAAGAGAATCACTTAAACCCAGGAGTTTGAGGTTTCTGTGAACTGTGACACCCCTGCACTCTACCGAGAGCAACATAGTGAGACTCTGTCTCAAAAAAAAAAAAAAAAAAAGTATGATGCTCTCAGCTTTGTTCTTTCTCAAGATTACATTGACTATTCAAAGTCTTGTAGTTCCAAAAAATTTTATGATTGTGTTTTGTACTACTGTGAAAAATGCCATCAGAATTTTGATAGGGAGCTCACTGAATTTATAGATTACTTGGATTATATGGCACTTTAAGGGTGGTTATTCTTTCAGTTTATACACAGGGGATATTCTACACTTACTTGTGGCTTCCATTTATCTCATCATTATACCCATGTATTGAAGCTTTTTCATCTTTTATTGCCTAAAAATTAACATTTTGGTGTTATTGAAATTAGATTGTGTTCTTTTTCATTTGTTTGTATTAAGGTATTGATTCTTAGATATTTGTATGGTAATTAATAATATTTTGTTCATTTACTGAGTGCATGTTTTCATTTAAATAGTTTTTTGTGTATTCTGGTTTTCTAAGAATAAGATATTATCTACAGCCAGTGACAATTTTACTTCTTTATTTTCTATTTGGACAGCTTTTTTTTTTTTTTCTTTTCTCATCTAATATTTCTGCTTAAGATTTCAATACTAAAATAGAAGCATCAAAGATGGGTATAATATAGCCTTGCATTGCTGTCTGTGCATTTGAAAGAGCAAACACCTGTCATAGTTTTTATAAGCCAGTTTCAGCAGGTAAAGGTCTTCCTTTCTGGGGAACCCAGGCTGATAGGATCTCCTCTGGGTTTATAGATAAAGAGTTGTAACTAGGTCACAATTTTGCTGCTGTATATGCAGTGAGGTCTGCCTATAATGTTGCCCTGATGCCCAGGGCTTGGGTAGTTGTGAATCCTATCTTTTTAATGAGCAGACTAGATTGCCTTCATGATTTTCATCTGTAGGTCAGGCATTTGCAGCTGTATCTACATAGGGTGGACCTGATACCAGTTATATGGGTGAGTGCAGCTCCCACTGAATAAGTGGGAGGCTTTCCAAGGCCACAGTGTGGGTCCTTAGGTGGGTGGTACTGGCCAAGGACTGTGGCTGAATAGGCTGGAACTGAGTCCAGCTGAACTACTGAACTACTTCAGAGGTCATAGTGAATACCAAGATCTGACCAGAAATGGGCTTCTCTCTCCAGTCTCTATATAGGGAGAACTACTACTCCTAGGTCATGACTGGGAGAAATTAGAGATGCCTACTTAGTAACTTCAGAATTCTCAGTGGGACCAAGTTGACTGTCCATTTCCTGGTATGTAGTTAATAGCAGGGGTCCTCAGGTTTGCCACATGTATTAGGGCCTGTCTTTTGAATATGACCATCCTTGGTCTAGGGCTTCAGGAGTGTTTTTGCAATTTCCCTTCTGGATCTCAAAGCTCTTATCAAAGCACTTTTGGTAGATGGTGTCACCTGGGCTAGTGTAAAACTGTTGGACTGAAGTGAGTGTCTCACGTCTGCCTCTTAATTGTTGAAAATACAAATGTGAAAAAAAGAAAAAAAAGGCTCGGCGCCTGTGTCTCAATGGGCTAAGGTGCCAGCCACCTATACCTGAGCTGGCAAGTTCGAATCCAGCCTGGGCCCGCCAAACAACAATGACGGCCGCAACCAAAAAAAGGCCAGGCGTTGTGGCGGGCGCCTGTAGTCCCAGCTACTTGGGAGGCAGAGGCAGGAGACTTGCTTGAGCCCAGGAGTTGGAGGTTGCTATGAGCTGTGATGCCACAGCTCTCTATCCAGCTTGAGGCTCTGTCTCAAAAAAAGAAAAAGAAAATACAAGTGTGAGCCACTGTGCTGGGCTATCATGAAGGCAATTATTTCCATAGAAGGCTACGAAGTGTTTGTTGCTCTGGGGAGATGAGCAGGGGACTTCCTAATCTACCATTTTGCTGATTTCATTCTATATATTTTCACTTTCTGTTTGTTCTGTATTAAATTTTCAGTAATTTTAGATTTAAATATTCAGAACAATATGCCAGAATTTTACATTATGCAAGAAGTAAATTAGATAATTAGCAGAAATCTCATTTACTCAAAGATGTACTTCAAAGTTTATTATAGGTAGAAAGGAATCATTAGCCTTGTCATCACTTTTAGATAATTTATATATCTAAATTATAATTTTCCCCAAATGTTTATTTCACTTAGCAGTGACTCTCATCATATTTCACAAAATTTATATTTTTACATATTTTGGAATAAAAGTTTTTTTGGTTCCAAAGGGTGAAATACAGCCTTTTCAGTGTATATACCTACCAGAGTTACAAAACATCTACAACAGATGGTGTAACTTACTGAAGTGTTTGTGTGTAGTACTTACAGTTTACACACATATAAGTATATATTATTGTTACAGATTTCTGACACATTTTATCATTGTGTAATATCAAACATTGTTTCTCAAGACAGATTTGAGCTTAAGTATATTTTGTCTAATGGAAGTAATTATGGCCAACTGTACCACTTTTTACTATTTGCATGGATTTTTTTTTCATCCTTTTATTTTCAGCCTATTTGGCTCCTTAGAGGTAAAATGAGTCTCTTATCAGCAGAATATTATAGAAACTCATTTATTCTTAATTCAGCCGTATTATCTTTTTTAAAGATTTTCATCTGTATTTTAAGTAATTATTGAAACAAATGAAGTAATTCTGGCATTTTTACCACTCTTTTACTGCTTTCATTTTTATTTTTGTTGATTTTGTAGTTAGTTGCTTTGCTCCATTTCTCATTTTCTTTCATATTACATCTGTACATATTTTCTTTTGTAACACTTTGAGGTAATGGAGAGTACAAAAACTTTTGAAAGCTGTAACAATATAGTTCAATTTCACAAGACAACTTTGACTGACATCCTTCACTAGTTATCAGTGTGACAGTTATATCATTTTATATTGTACTTGTATAAATAGAGAATTTTTAGAAGTTTTTTTTTAATATATATTTTTTAGAGACAGAGTCTCACTTTGTCACCCTCCATAGAATGCTGTGGCATCACAGGTCACAGAAGCCTCCAGCTCTTGCCTCAGCCTCCCAAGTAGCTGGGAGTACAGGTGCCCGCCACAACGCCCAGCTATTTTTTTGTTTGGCCAGGGCGGGTTCAAACCCACCACCCTCAGTATATTGGGCCGGTGCCCTACCCACTGAGCCACAGGCGCCGCCCAAGAACTTTTAAAAGTTTTGAAATAACATGCTTGAACTTAAATGCATTATAAAAGCTAAATTACATTAGTATACACCCCACACTTATGAAAATGATTGGTTTGTCTGTTTCAGTTTACTGTATGTTAGCATTTCCATTTCTTGTCATCAGACTTCACTTGAATGATAATATAACTTACAACTTCACATCATATTTTATAATATTTATGTAGTTCCTGTACTTAGAAATGCAAGATTTGACTTTACTTTTAAACGCTGGGTTACTGTCTTTCTCTTCTGTATAAGAAGAGCAACAATTTACTAATAATTAAAGGGAAGAGTAATTTCTAAAATCATTTAAATGCCTAATTCTTATAAAACTCTTAGTTCCTATGGGGGAAAAAAAATAAATGCCTAATTCTTAATTTTTTATTAAAGCTTTTTAGAAATAATTACAATGTGTTTTTATGAAATATTATTGTCCTGTCTATATTCTAATTATTCAAAATCATGGATGCCCAATCATCCTTGAAAATGATACTGATGTAGAATTCTTCAGTAACTTGCTTTATTTATTCCCAATTTCATGGGCTAAAGTTTCTTTTAGTTTTGTAATTTTATAGTTTTGTTTCATTTTTTAAAGTAGGGTACCTTCTATCAGTTAATTATGTTTTTACCTTTTACCTATATATTATAAATATGAAATGTTCAACTGTACACTTTAAGACATTGTGGGGCAAGAGTTAAATATATACTCCCAGCTACTTGGGAGGCTGAGACAAAAGAATTGCTTGAGCCAAGAGTTTGAGGTTGCTGTGAGCTATGACACCAGGACACTCTACCCAGGGTGACAAAGTCTGTCTCAAAAAAGAAAAAAAAAAAGAATTAAATATAAACCAGGTATATATCTGTTTTCAGTATAAATACCTGTATAAATATTACTTACAATTGGTTTTGAGTAGTGTATTTTTTTATTCCTGGTTGGTGGTCAGGGATTATTTTATCTTGTCTAGGTGAATAATTACCAAAATTGTCTTAATTTCAACATATATTTATTAGTGGATATATATTATGTTTGTGCAAAACATTTGTGTAATTTGAAGATAATTTTTGAAAAGCTTCAAAGTTCCATTTTTGGTGTTATTGTGTATTTTTTCTTATAAAAAACATGACATTTGACTTGGCCCATGCCTGCCAAACAAAAATGACAACTGCAACAACAAAAATAGATGGGCGTTGTGGCGGGTGCCAATAGTGCCAGCTACTTGGGAGGCTGAGACAAGAGAATTGCTTAAGCCCAAGAGTTTGAGGTTGCTGTGAAGTATGACGCGATAGCTAGACAAAATGCATCTCTGTCTCCCCCAAAAAACCCTGACATTTACATTCTTAAATAACTTGATTATACAGTTTAGTCATGTTAAGGATATTGATATTCAACATATGTCTCTAGAATATTTTTGTCTTAAAACTAAAACTCAGTATATATTAAATAACTACCTATTCTTTTTGTCTATTGCTTTACAAACACTATTCTATCATTCTTTTGTTTCTATAAACTACTTTATACTTTTTATACAAGTAGATTTATAAAGTATCAGTTTGCTTTTGAAAAGTGGAGTGATACTCCATCATTTTTATTCATTTTGTTGAGGCAAATTTGTATTGTTTTTATATGTTGGCTTTTGTGAATACTGAATAATACTTCAACAAATACAGATGTGCAAATAACTCTTCATTTCATCACATATGTGAGGTTTGTTTTTTTTTTGTACATTTTATCTCATTAGTAAAGTTGTCTGTCCTTATGTCAGCACCAAACTGTCTTGATTGTTAAACCTTTGTAACATAACATGTCTTGAAGTCAGAAAGTGTGATCTTTTTTTTTGAAGATTATTGGGCTCTTTATGATATTTTGGCATTTTGTATGATTTTTGAATAGCTTTTTTTCCCTAATAATATAACATTGAAAATTTTAAACAGGTTGTGTTAAATTTGTAGATCGTTTGGGGTAATAAGTAAATGTACACATGACATCTTCACAATATTGAGTTTTCATTAATAAGAACATGCTCAAAAATGTGTCGTTTAATTTATATTTATTTGTGGATTTTTTAGATTTTCTTCTGATTTCTAGTTTTATTCCATTTTATTCCATCAATAAAGATCTATAAGATTTTAATTTTAAAAAATTTATAAATAATTGTTTTGTGGCCTAACGTGTTCTATCCAGGATAATATTTTGTGAGCTATTGTGTATTCTGCTGCTGTTGTGTGGAGTGTTCTTTATATGTCTATCAGGTATAATTGTTTTATCATTAATTTGTCCTCTTAATATGTCCTTTTAATTTGTCCTCTTAATATGTCTTGCATTATTATTTATTGATAATTACACAAAGTGCAGTGTGGAAGTATCTTACCATTATGGTATTATGTATTTCTTGCTTCAATTCTGTCAATGTTTACTTTATATATATTGCAACCCTGACTTTATACAGGGTAAACACACACATATATACGTATGCAATAGAACCTCTGTACATTGACTACCCATGGGACTGTAACAGCTATTCAACATATACAAGTAGTCAATGTAAGAATGTGGTCAACTATGGAGGTTCTGCTCTATATAAAGTATGTTAGATTTTATATCTATATAAAAGTAAATCATAGATTTTTCCACTGAGAGTGCTTTTATTATGAAAATCCTTTGACTTTGTGACAGTTTTGACTAAAGTGTATTTTATGAAATAGCACAAATTTTGTCTCAGAATATATTATCCCTAATTGTGACCTCCCCTTATCTTGATTTACATTTGCATGGACTTTCTTTTTTGACCTATTTTTGTTATTATATCTAATGTGAGTCTCTTGTAAACAATATTATAACTGTATCTTGGTTTTTTTCACTATGTGATTAATATTTTCATTATTTTTTCTTATATTTTACAATTGTATTTCAAGGTATTACTGGAGTATAAATGTTTTGGTTATATGTATTACTTTTGTACTTTTTAAGTCCAAATTATAAGGGTGTCCATAACCCAGATAGTATGCATTATATCCATTAGATATAAATTTACCCAACCCCTACCTCCTCTCACCTGCTAGATTTCCATTGAATTTTAGTACTATATGTACACATGAGTGTTGATCATTTAGTTCTGATTTAAAATTGAGTATGTGGGCTCAGCGCCTGTGGCTCAAGTGGCTAAGGCACCATCCATACACCTGAGCTGGCAGGTTTGAATCCAGCCCGGGCCTGCCAAACAACAATGATGACTTCAACCAAAAAAAAATAGCTGGGTGTTGTGGCAGGCACCTATAGTCCCAGCTACTTGAGAGGCCGAGGCAGGAGAATCACTTGAGCCCAGGAATTGGAGGTTGCTATAAGCGTGATGCCCCAACACGCTACCCAAGGGGACAGCTTGAGCTCTGTCTCAATAAAAAAAAAAAAAAAAAAATTGATTGTGTGGCCAGGCACGGTGGCTCATGCCTGTAATCCTAGCACTCTGGGAAGCCAAGATGTGGATATCTTGAACACGCGGGTTTGAGTCCAGCCTGAGCAAAAAAGCGAGACTCCATGTCTACTAAAACTAGAAAAAGTGAGGCAGGAGGATCACTTGAGCCCAAGAGTTGGAGGTTGCTATAAGCTATAACACCACAGCACTCTACCCAGGGCGATAGCTTGACCCAGGTCTATAGCTTGAGACTCTGTCCCCCAAAAATAAAGAAATAAAATAAAAAATAAAAGTGAGTGTGTGCGCTATTTGTTTTTTCATTCTTGTAATACCTCACTTGGGAAGATGGTCTCCAGTTCCTTCCAGGTTATTCCAGAAGGAATATTCTGGAAGATATTCCTAGATCATACAAAGACCACATTTTATTACTTCACTTATATATTGATGGATATCAAGGTTGTTTCCATTCTACATCTTTGTGATTGTGAATTGTGCTGCTATCAATATTCAAATGCAAGTGTCTTTTTTTTTTCTTTGCAGTTTTTGGCCAGGGCTGGGTTTGAACCCACCATCTCTGGCATATCGGGCCATCACCCTACTTCTTTGAGCCACAGGCACCGCCCTGCAAATGTCTTTTGTTCTTTTGGGTAAATACTTAGCAGTGGAGTTGCTGGATCAAATAGTATCTCCATACTACTTTCCATTCAAGTTTTACTAGTTTGCAGTTCCACCAACAGTGTTTAAGTGTTCCTTTCCCTCTGTATCCACACCAGCATCTGTTGTTTTGGGACTTTTTGATAGCCATTCTCACTGGAGTTAGGTGGTATCTCAGTATAGTTTTGGTTTGCATTTCCCTAATGATTAGAGATGTTGAGCATTTTTTCATATTTTTATTGGCCATTAGTCTATCTTATTTATTTATTTATTTATTTATTGATTGATTGATTGATTGATTGCAGTTTTTTGCCAGGGCCAGGTTTGAACCTGCCATCTCCTGTATATGGGGCTGGCACCCTACTTCTTTGAGCCATAGGCACTGCCCTAGTCTATCTTCTTTAGAGAAGATTTGTTCTGGTCCTTTGCCTACTTTTTAATGGGGTTTGATGTTTTCTTGCTGACTTAAGTTCTTGGTAAGTTAAATGCCCTTCATTGGATATATAGCATGCACATATTTTCTTTCATTCTGTAGGTTGTCTGTTCACAGTATTGATTGTTTCTTTGGCTGCACAGAAGCTTTTTAATTAATCAGGTTCCATTTATTTAGTTTGGTTGCTGTGATTGCCTCTAGGGTCATCTTCATAAATTCTTTGCCTAGGCTGCTATTTATAAGAGTTTTTCTGGACTCTTCTAGAATTCTTATCATTTCATGCCTAAGGTTTAGATCTGTTATCCATCATGAATTAGTTTTTGTAAGTGTTGAAAGGTGCAGCTCCTGGTTGAGTCTTCTACATGTGACTATACAATTTTCCTAGCACCATTTATCCCATTTAATAAATGGAATTCTTTTTCCCATTATATATTTTTCTCTGCTTTGTCAAAGATCAGATGGCAATATGAGAATGGTGTTGTATCAAAATATATTTTGCCTAGTTGTGACTTCCCCTGCTCTCATTTGATTAATAACGCCTTCCCTTATTATTATTATTTGTTACCAAAAGTGAGATTTTGAAATATTCTACCATTTTTATATTGCTGTGTGTTTCTTCCTTCAGTTCTGCCAGTGTTTGCTGTCTGTAATTTACAACCCTGATATACACACATATGTATTTAAAAAAATATTTTATATTTCATATCTATATAAAAAGTAAAACATAGGTTCCCAGTGAATGAACACTTGCATTACGATTTAATGTCTTTCTTTGTTTTTTGTGACAGTTTGACTTAAAGTATATTTAAGGATAGAGGACTGCCTACGTGTGACCACTCCTACTTTCATTGTTTAACATTTTCATGGAATATCTTTTTCTCTCTTGACACTAGCAGTACATTTTTATCATTCCATCTAAGGTGGTGAGTCTCTTGTTAGCAGTACATAGTTAGAAATTTGAAACTTGAAATTCCCATCTTCATTTAACTTTTGTCTTTTGATTTTCAAGTGTAGTCTGTGAATATTTACATAATCTGAAAGAGAAGACTTACTATTGCCATTTTATCAATCGTTTAATTGCTACTTTTTATTTTTTGTAGCTATTTTGCTATTCTTTACTCTCCTTTTGTCTTCCTTTGTGTTTTATTGTTACTTGTAGTGACTTGCTTTGACTCATTATTACAGTGAATCTTTGTTTTTTTTTTTTTTTGTAGAGACAGAGTCTCACTTTATTGCCCTGGGTAGAGTGCCGTGACGTCACACTGCTTACAGCAACCTCCAGCTCTTGGGCTTAAGCGATTCTCTTGCCTCAGCCTCCCTAGTAGCTGGGACTACAGGCACCCGCCACAGCGCCCGGCTATTTTTTTGGTTTTTTTGCAGTTCGGCCAAGGCCTGGCTTGAACCTGCCACCTTCGGTATATGGGGCCGGGGCCCTGCTCGCTGAGCCACAGGAGCCGCCCTGGGGGTAGGTTTTATGGAGAAAGAGGCATTTGTTCTAAACTTTGAGGAACTTGTGAGATTGACACATGAAGAGGAATTATACAGAACTGTTCAGGAATTTGTAATATAGTATAATCAAAAGGAAGATTGGTGGAGGGCCAGGTGTCATGGCTCAAGCCTGTAATCCCAGCCATTTGGGAAAGTGGAGGATTGCTTGAGGACAGGAGACCAGCCTGGGTCGGGGAACAAGATCCTGTATGTGTATATATACGTATACATACACACACATTTAAAAAAAAATTAGCTGGGTATGGTGGCATATGGCTGTAGTTACAGCTACTCAGGAGGCTGAGGCAGGATTATTATTGAGCTGGGAAATTCTAGGGTGTAGTGAGCTATGATTGTGCCACTGTATTCCAGCCTGGGTAATAGACCAAGACTTTGTCTTAAAAAAAGAAAAGACAAAAAGATTGGGGCAAAGAACTTTATATAGCTTTTAGAGAGTTGTATAATTAAAATATTAGTGGAGTGATGGCTTATACTTGCTCCATGTGGGAAAGAGCATTTAGCTTTTGGAGCCATGATGGTATTGAATTTTCTGCCATTTTAGTAGCTTTGTCTGTTAGGGTAGGGAGATTGACCACAATTTCCTTAATTTGTGAAGTTGGAATATAGTGCCTGGTTTGCCAGATTGTTGTATTAGGTATGATCTGCCTATTATCTCTGGCATAAAAATGGGTATAAAGTAAATTGTGTTACTCTTTGGAAGAAGGTTGTCTGATTAATCCAAGGTTTTTGTTTAACTTAGATGGAAATTAGTTTTTAGGAAATGTTTTCATACACTAGTCAGAAAGTATGATTGAGGAAGTGATAAGCTAAATTAAGTTTATATAATGAATGGCTTGTGCTCTAAATTAGTTAATGTTGAAGAAAGTAGGCCCCTTTAAAATCTGTAGTTTATAAATGTTTTGTTGAAAAAAAGTAGATTGGCTCGGCGCCTATGGCTCAATGGGCTAAGGAGCCAGCCACGTACACCTGAGCTGGCGGGTTCGAATCCAGCCCGGGCCCGCCAAACAAAAATGACGGCTGCTACCAAAAAATGGCTGGGCGTTGTGGCAGGCGCCTGTAGTCCCACCTACTTGGGAGGTGGAGGCAGGAGAATCGCTTGAGTCTAGGAGTTGGAGGTTACTGTGAGCTGTGATGCCATGGCACTCTACCCAGGGTGACAGCTTGAGGCTCTGTCTCAAAAAAAAGAAAGAAAAAAAAAAGTAGACTTTCGTTCATATTGTGTACCTGTAGTTTAAATACCACCTGCTTCATGTAGCTTCCTGTTTTCTTATTACTGTTTATGCTCAATGATAATGTTCATTAAAAACAGTCCAAGGAAGAGGACTACCAAAGAAAACGTCATAAGCAGCTTACACTGTTTTGGCTTACATTTATGTGATTCAACTAGGTTTTTATGTAATTTTATTGTATTTATAATTGTTAGAAAAGCTAGTTATAGCCTCCAGGTATAGAGGACTGATTTAGGGAAGAAGTGCCAGTAGGAAGTTGCATTTAGTTTGTGTTGACAAATTTCTTCAGCACTGGGGGAAAAAATGTGAGGATGATCCTTGTTTGTTGTCTTTTGATTAAAATGAGCGTTTTGTATTTACATATTATGAAGGCATTTGTAAATTCATAGTCCCTATCTAGAAACTACTTGATCTGTATTGACATTTCATAAAACATAATTTTTTTTTCCCATTCAGTAAATGTTTAGGTAGCTTAGTTCCTTTGACCCCAGAGGTTAATTTCTACTGTGGCTTTATAATATAATTATAGGTTTATGGAAATGTGATGATTTGTGTCATGTGGTAGTGCTTTAATACCATTTATCGTAGGTCTAAGTGCTTTTTCTCCCTAATTTATTTTTTGCGGTAGGCATATGGTAAGAAATTGGATTATATATCTGGGAAAATATAGTATTAATGATATAAATGATATTAATGCATTTTCTTGACACTTTACAGAAGCTGTTTATCAATTTTCTAATTATGTGCTAGTAAATATGAAAACTACAGAACTCAACCAAGTAGTTATTGAGGTGCTTTACCCACATAATTAGTAATAATCTGCCTATAGAAAAAAGTTGATAATGTTAAAATTTAGAATGAACAAAATTTAGACTGCTCTCTTTCTTTCTGTGCTGGGAAACAATCATAACATACCTTCTGAATATATTTTCTTTAAATAAACTAGTCAATTCATTATTGGACACAGGTCATAATGAAATGTTTTGAGATATGCAAAAATCAAGAAATGTAAAATCCGGTGGTGCCTGTGGCTCAAAGGAGTAGGGTGCCGGCACCATATGCCGAAGGTTGCGGGTTCAAACCCAGCCCTCGCCAAAAACTGGAGGAAAAAAAAAAAAAGAAAGAATTGTAAAATCCACGTGGACAGAAACAAATAAAGTCCTCCCAGCAACACCAACAAGTAGAGCAACTTCAGACTTGCATGGATAAATAAGAAAGGATGCTGTTCACTGTGTTTTCTTGGAAGTGAAATAATAGACCATAACACATTCTGTTTCAAATTTCATAGTGACTCACATAAAACCAATTGCTAGCTCTATTGCTTATTAGAAGAGAATGTTTCTTCCTAAGGTCTAACCATTCAGTGTAAAGTCATTAAGTTCATGTCCAAATTATAACTTTGTCATTGCCATCAGATGATACCAGCATTTGTATCTGCTACAGAGACTACCAGATAGGCATTTTGTAAAAAGTTTGGAGTCCCACTTAGTGACATATGTGGGACCTTCCCCCAAACCCCATCAGCTTTTTATTGCGAATATGGAGAGGTGAACATGTTTATTTCTATCCCATCGTCTCACTCATTTTCTCTTTCATTCTCTACCTTATGATTGAAATAAACAACTGTAAACTGAAAAACTGCCTAAGACTTATTGGGTGAGGGTGTGTGTTTGTTTTAAATTTTTTCCTGTAACTACCCTGGTCATGAAAGATAATAAAATTATCTTCATTTAGATGGGATCTGAAACCCCTGTTAATTTTTTTTTTGTAGAGACAGAGTCTTTATCTCTCTCGGTAGAGTGCCGTGGCGTCACATAGCTCACAGCAACCTCCAACTCCTGGACTTAGGCGATTCTCTTGCCTCAGCCTCCTGAGTGGCTGGGACTACAGGCACTCACCACAACGCCCAGCTATTTTTTGTTGCAGTTTGGCCAGGGCCAAGTTTGAACCTGCCACCCTTGGTATGTGGGGCCAGTGCCCTACTCACTGAGCCACAGGCACTGCCGTCCCTCATTAATTTTAAGGGTAATAAATATGCCTGGGGATACTGTAAGTGGAAAAGTTGAAAGCAAAGCCCTGTGTTTAACTTTCAGTGTGCTTTTGTTGGAGAGTGGATTATTTACATTTGAATTTTGTGATGGTAAATCGTGCTAGAGCAGAGGTCAGCAAATAATGGCCTGTAGGACAAATCTGGTTCATCGCCTGATTTTGCATGGCAGAATGGTTTTGCATTTTGAATTCATTGGGGGGGGGGGGGAGAGTAGTATTTTGTGATATGAAAAACATGAAATTCAGATTTTACTGATAAAATTTTATTGAGATACATCCTTGCTCATTCATTTTAGTGTTGCCTTGCAGGTGCTTTTATGCTGCTCAAGCATAGTTGAGTAGTTGTAGCAGAGATTGTAAAACCTTAAATGTTTACTGTCTGGCTGGCCTTCACAGCAAGTCTGTTGACTCCCTATACTGTGGGCATGTTTCACTCCTGACAGTAAGAATGAATCCACATAGCTAAGAAACCTCTTAAAGTTTATCTAATTCTTTAACTTAATGATCTCATTTGTTAGGACCACAGATTAAAAACCTGCAAGCAAGCATAAAAGAGTGTCAGTAAAGCTCCTGTACTTTACTTGTGAGAAAAATTCTTAGGTCTACTACTGTTTCTTTTTGTTGTTTTAAAATAAAACTTTTTCCTTTTATTCATAAATTTTACATGTTTGTTGTAGAAAGGCAATAAAATATAGATCAAAAAACATTCGGGTTATTTCCTTTCAATCTTAACATTGCTATATAAGCATTTTTAATAGCTGTATAATACTGCATTAAAATAATAAAATGATGTGTTACATCCTTTATAGGTAAGAGTTGAACAGTCCCCCCCTTCTCAGGGTAAAAAGACTTTTACAATAGCTTTCTTCCAGTTAGTTCACCCAATTGGCTAGTCCCTAGGAGATAGCCTTCTGAATCACATTTAGATGTTGGTGATTGTTCCACAGTGAGCTGAGACCTGCATTAACCCAATGTGCTCTTTTCTGTTATGCAGCATTTAAAACTGAACATACTGTTCCTGAATTACTCAGTCCATTTTAGTATAGTGTCCTCAGGAAACTGTGGTAGTGGTCTACAAAATGAAACAATTCTTTTAAATGCTCTTGTAACAGTTTCACAATTTTGTCTTTTCCCCAAGTTGACTGCCTTTATAAGTATAGGTCTTAGAAGTACTTTGCTGTTGTCCCTGCATAATTTTTCTCTTAAGAGGACAGCCAGTGACCAAAGCTCAGAATCTCTGACATCTGAACTTAGTCTGATTTTTTAAAATTTCATTTTCACTGTTACAGGTAACAGTAACCAAGAGATTAAATATTTAACTATTTTATTAGTCTGCATTTTCTTATGAATCTTGTGAGCCAACTTTTGGGGAGTTAGATCTATCTTTAAGTTCTATTGACAACTTCTACTTTTAGATACTGAGTGCAGCACAGTTGCTGTGGCATACCGTGGGTGACCACTTGGCTAACCAGGAATCAAAAATTTCTCATCTCTCATCCTTTGTTCTCCCAAACCATGTTACTGTGAGCAAGGGCTGTACTGGCAAATCCCACTTCTGACACCAAATATGAAACTATAGGAAAACTCAGTTTCTGCTACTATACTCTCATAAAACAACACTTCTGTGACTCTAGATGTATGGAGGTATTAAGTAATTACTTCTGCAGCCAATTTTCCAGTGGATACCAGTTGGGTATGGTGTAACTCAATTCTCATACTCTCTACCTTGGTGTAACTCAATTCTCCATACTCTCTACCTGGGGAGAGCATCATGTCCCACAGATTGAGGACTCAGTCCCATATTACTCCCCCACCAACTTCAGGTGCCAGTTGTAAATTGTAGGTTGTTACCTATACTTCTAGCCAGCTATAAATTGGAGCTTCTCATGACTCTTCTTGTGTTAAATTAATTTGCTTGAACAGCTCACTGAACTCAGGGAAACACATTGCTTAAGTTTACCCACTTATTATAAAGAATATTACAAAGAAACAGATGAACAGCCAGTTGGAAGAGATGCATAGAGCAAGGTATGGGAAAGAGGGCAGGGAGTTTCTATGTCCTCTGTGTGCCACCTTTCCAGGTACCTCAACAAGTTGGGTTCCTAGAACTCTATTCTTTTGAGTTTTTGTTAAAACTTTATTACATAGGCATTAAAATCGTTGCCCATTGGTGGTCACCTGAACCTTCACTCCCTCACACTTCTCAGGGATGGAGGTGAGGATTCAAAATTCCAACCTTAATCAAAAGGTTGAGGGCTGGCATCCAGCCCTCATCTTGGGGCTTTATAGGGGCTCCCAGGCAATAGCTCATGAGCATACAAAAGAATTATCACTCCAGAGAGTCTAGGAGTTTTAGGAGCTTTTTGTCAGGAAACAAACAAAATAAATACTTTGTAATAGCACATTCTTTCAGCCTTTTTTCTACAAGGATATTTTCACCATATACAAAATTCAGTGTTGGCATTGTTTTCTCTTAAAAGCACTTTAAAGTCTGTTTCTTTATTTCTGTCCCACATTGTTTCTGACTAGCTATCATTCATGTATCTTGTTTCTCTTTATGTAATATGTTGCGTTTTTTATGGCTACCTTCAGGATTTTCTCTCTATATCAGTGTTTTTATTGTGATGTGTATAGGTATGGGATTTTTTCTGGTCTTGCCTGGGGTTTATTGTAAATTTGGCTATGACTAAATTTGGGGAAATTTCTGACCATTGTTCAGATATTTTTTTCACTCCCCTCTAATCTCCAGTTACATGTAAGTTATACCCTTTGGTACTGTCCCTGTCAATGTTAGTTATATAAATTGGGTCGTTCTTTTACCTAACTAAATAAGAATCAAGGGACCACAGGGGATAAAAAGTACTTGGGACATGTAACATCTGAAAATTTAAGTTTTCTAGTGGTCCTGCTGCTAAAATGGCCTGCTGTAACCACTAAGACCAGTTTTACCTAGTAGCTAAAAAACAACTTGCTATGGCTCTTAAGACTGGTTTTATTTACTATGGTCACCAGTTAGCTTAGCAGTTTCCAAAAGTTTCCTTGGTGCAAATGAGTTTTCTTTCAAAATAATATATATTCTCTTTCTAGTAAAGCTCCCAGCCTTCTCTTTATTCTTCAGACATACCAAAGACCACCAGGTCTGTACATCCGCTGCAAATTACACAGTTCTGCCCAAACAAAACATTTTAAATTTAGAATTTTCTGTTTACATTTTACTTGACTTACACATCCCACAAGTTACCTAGGCTCTATTCATTTTTTTCCCCACTTTTTTTTTTTCCTTTTTGTTCTTTATATTAAAAATCTCTATTGAGAGTGGCGCCTGTGGCTCAAAGGAGTAGGGCATCAGCCCCATATGTCGGAGGTGCTGGGTTCAAACCCAGCCCCAGCCAAAAACAGCAAACAAAAAAAAAAAACTTATCGACCTATTTCAAATTCAAATTTGCTGACCTTTTCTTTTGTTGTTTGCGATCTGCTAAGTGCATCCAGTGCAGTTTTAAAAACAAGTTTTAGGTTTTGTGAGTTTCATTAGGTTTTTTCCCCCCCTTCTCTTTTTCTGCTGCTTTGTATTGTTCCTTAGAAACATATTTTTTCTTTCATCATTGAGCACATATGGATAGCACATGTTGATACTTTAAGATCCTTGTCTGCTAATTCTAATCCTATCGTCTTGGGGTTTATTAATTGACTTTTCCCTTTCAGTTCACATTTTCCTATTTTCTCATTTGTCTTATAATTATGTATTCCAAACTTTATGATTGATAACATTGAAAATACTCTAGAAGTCTAGATTCTCTCTCTTTTTTAAAATTTTAGATTAATATACAGGTACGTAGGATTAGGTTATGTTGTTTGAGTTTGTTAGGTAAAGTCCAAGTTGTAGTTGAGCCCTTCACCCAGGAGTTGTGCCATATATTCCTGTGTTGTGCCTGTTAGGTAAGAGCTTATCAAATCTCCTCCCACTTCCCCCCTTGAATTTAATTGTGTTTTTCTCCTATGTGGGCATGTAGTTTTTATATTAATATTGAGTGCATTAGATGGTTGCTTTTCCGTTCTTGTGATACTTAGGAGGGTGTTCCCCCGATCCATCCAGGTAAATACAACAGATGTAAATCTTTCATCTTTCTTTATGACTGAATAGTATTACACGGTGTGTGTATATTTATACATACATATACCTTGGTTTATCCATTCATGAGTTGATGGGCACTTGGATTGTTTCTACATCTTGGCGATTATGAATTGAGCTGTGATAAATATTCTAGAGCAAATGTCCTTATGGTAAAATGATTTTTTCTTCTGGATTATATTAATAGGATTATAGGATCAAATGGAAGGTCTTTTAGCTCTTTGAGGATTCTCCATATTTCTTTCCAAAAAGACTGTACTAGTTTGCAGTCCCATTTCTCTCTGCAACCACTCCAGCATTTGCAGCTTTGGGACTTTGTGATATAGGCAATTTTTACTGGGGTTAGGTGATATCTCATCATGGTTTTGATTTGTATTTCTGGGATGGTGAGAGACAATGAGCATTTTTTGTGTGTGTTTTTTGGCCATTAGTCTGTCATCTTGGGAGAAGGTTCTATTCGTGTCTTTTGCCCAATGACAAATGGGATTGTTTGCTCTTTTCATGTTGATTAGTTTTGAGTTCTCTGTAGATTGTGGTTGTTAGCCTTTGTCAGATTTATAACAGGCAAATATCTTCTCCCATTCTGAAAGTTGTCTATTTGCTTTAATTGTTGTGTCTTTAGCTGCACAGAAACTTTTTTAGCTTGATCAAGTCTCATTTATTTTTGTTGTTGCTGCAGTTACCAATGAGATCGTCTTCATTTCTCCCATACTTTCTAAAAGTCTAGAGTCTCCTGCAGTCTTTTGGAGAATGGTGATTTTAATTTGATGCACAAACTGCCCCAAACTGTCCTTTGGTTCTTCATGCCATTAAGATGATTTTCTATAGGAATTTTAGGGCCTCACCTCCACATCCTTGCCTGTCCTCAGGCAAAAAGCAAAGCAAAACAAAACAAAAAACTACCCATCTCTGTCTTAGTCTGTGCTAGTTCTTTTTTTTTTTTTCCCCCTGTGGGACGGAGTTTTACTCTTCCTGCCCCTGGGTAGGGTACCATGGCATCATACCTCACAGCAACCTTTAACTCTGGGTTCTCACTCTTGCTCAGGCAGGTCTCGAACTCATGAGCTTAAGCTTCCCATTTCAGCCTCCCAAAGGGCTGGGATGACAGGTGTAAACTACTGGGCCTGGCCAGCTCTTTTTTTGAAGTAATTTTTATATTGTCTGGATTTTATAATTATCTGTAGGAGGATCATAAAAGACTCATTTAAATTTTTGAGAACAATGACCATATTTTAACTTGGTTTTGCCTACATAGTTTTACACATTGAAGATGGCCTGTGAAACCTTACTGGATTGATGATGGAAGGATGAATGAAATTTTCATTTTGTGGTAACTGTTAATGAATTCAGTTTTTTTTTTTTTTTTTTTTTTTGAGCCAGTCTCATTATGTCGCCCTCTATAGAGTACTGTTGCATCACAGCTCACAGCAACCTCAAACTCTTGGGCTTAAGTGAGTCTCTTGCCTCAGCCTCCCAAGTAGCTGGGATTTCAGGCGCCCACCACAACACCTTGCTATTTTTTGGTTGTGGTTGTCATTTGGCAGGCCCAGGCTGGGTTCAAACCCACCAATTCTGGTGTATGTGGCTGGTTCCCTAGCTGCTGAGCTATAGGCGCTGAGCCAAATTCAACTTTTCTAGCAAGTAAGAGGAAAAAAATAACTTACTTGTGCTCTGTATGCACACTTCGATATATCAGTTAAGCTCTTTTGCCCATTTTCTCTTATGGGTTTTTCCTATGTATTTTTCAAAGTTTTTTTCCCTGTATCCTGGATATAAGTCCTTTATAGAATATGTGCTTTGCAAATATTTTTTTCCTAGTCTGTGGCTTGGCTTTTCATTTTCTTAATAGTGTCTTTTATAGAGCATGTTACTAATTTTGGTGAAATCTAATTTATTAGTTTTTTCTTGTGATGATCTGAAAACTTGCCAAACACAAGGTCACATAAAACTTTTCTAGAACTTCTCCAGAAATTTTATAATTTTAAGCTTCACATTTAGATATATGATCTCTTTTTGAGTTAATTTTTATATTAAGGGCTTGATGCCTGTTTTTCAGTGGTTAGGGCGCCAGCCACATATACCAGAGCTGGCAGGTTTGAACCCGGGCCAGGCCAACTAAACAACAATGACAACTACAACAAAAAAACAGCCAGGCATGTGGCATATGCCTGTAATCCCAGTTACTTAGGAGGCTGAGGCAAGAGAATCACTTAAGCCCAAGAGTTTGAGGTTGTTGTGAGCTGTGACGCCATGGCACTCTACTGAGGGTGACATAGTGAGAGTCTGTCTCCAAAAAAAACCAAAAAATTTTTTAAGGTGTAAAGTGGTGTAAGATATGTGTTAAGTGAGGTTCATTGTTTTCTATAGGATGTCTCATTGTCCTAGCATCTTTTGATGAAAAGATTGAAGGAGAGTGTTTTTTTTGATTTTTTTTTTTTTTTTTTTTTTTTTATGGTGGTAGGGAGTTAGGTAGGGTATCACTCTTATTTCCCAGGATGAAGTGCAGTGCTGTGGCATAGCTCACTCCACTGTTGAACTCTTGGGTTCAAGTGATCTTCTCCCGCCTCAGTCTCCCTAACTGGGACTAAAGGTATGGACCACCATGCACAGCTATGTAAAAAATTTTTTTTAGAGATGGGGTCTTGCTATATTGGCCCAGGCTGGTCTCAAACTCCAGGCTTTAAGTGATCCTCTTGCCTCCATCTTTCTCATTGTGTCAGGATTACAGGTGTGATCTACAGTACCAGGCCTATAGAGTTTTTTGGTATTTGATTTTTGAGTGCTTACGCTCTAGCCATAACTTTAGGTGTTTTGTTACTGAAATCATTGTTCACAGCAAGTCCATGTGGCTGCTGGTGTTGTCTCATGAGAAAATTATTCTGTCCCTTTATAAGCCATATTGAGGAATTTGAGCTTTATCTTTAAGGGAAGGGTTAAAATACGTGAGTTCCATGATCAGAGTCCAGTTCAAAAGATAACTGATTACACTTTGGAGATTATAGTGTGGGATGAGGAGACAGGAAGAGGATTGTAGTGCTTTAGGTTAGAGGCAATGGTGGTCTGAACAGACAGCTGGAAAGTAGATTAATTTAAGGAATTTGATAGAACTTGGTAAGGGAGTAACGGGTCTAAGAAGGAAATAATTCAAAGTTAGAAGTAAGGAAGAAAGATGAGTACATTTGGAATTTCCTGTGGCATTTGGGGGAATGAAAGATACATTTAAAGAGGAGAGATTTGTTTTGTGATGCAAATGAGGCAGTGCTGAGGCATATGGATAGAACAAACAAACAAAATGTTTGTCTCAGCAGTGAATGTGGCTGAGATTACTAAATATTATACTCTGAATATTAACACTGCGCTCTCAAAGCAGGTTAATTAAATGTTGCATTTTTAAGACAGTATCACTATGTCACCCTCTGTAGAGTGCTGTGGAGTCTCAAACTCCTGGGCTTAAGTGATTCTCTTGCCTCAGCCTCTCTAGTAGCTGGAACTACAGGAGCCTGCCACAGCTTCCAGCTGTTTTTTTGTTGCAGTTGTCATTGTTTAGCTGGCCCACGTTGGGTTTGAACTCAACGGCTGGGTATATGTGCCTGGCGCCCTAACTACTGTGCTACAAGTGCCAAGCCTGCAGCAAATTTTTTTAATCATTATATTAGGCCCACAAATAATGAAAGCCTGAGTAATTTTGAAAAATCTTAACTGAATTAGTAATGCAGAATTATTTTATAATAAAATATAACTATTTTAGTGATTGAGCTTGCTTCTCTACTTTCCATCTGTTCTTTTGCTTAAGCACTCTTGATCTCATGTTTTTCTACAAGTTTTAATGTACATTGTAATGTAATGTACATTGCCATGGTGTACTTTATTAGGGAAAACCTCTCTTCGTAGAGAAACTGGTTTTTGTCCCTTTCATGTCATGCTAAAGTTAGTAATAACATAATATGAAAGTAATTGATGCAGTCTGTTTAGACATTTCTTTTAACCAACTTTTCATTATTCACAGGTTTGATCTGTGGATGAAATGAATCATGATTTTCAAGCTCTTGCATTAGAATCTCGGGGAATGGGAGAGGTAAGTATTGAATACTAAGAATTTCTATCTTTATAAATTCCTATTTTGAGACATTGAAACTTTTTAAAGAAACCATAAATCTTGAAAATTGTGGTTATGTCCTTCAAACTAAATGGAAGTTTTAAATCTCAAATTATACAATTCTGCAGTTGGAATTTTAGCGGGTTTTTTTTGTTTGTTTGTTTTTAGCTTTTAGCAGTAATTTTTAGTGTGGTTATTTGTGTTTAGGTGATTTGATTGATTTGATTAGGTAATGTCTTGTATTTTGGTAATGAACTATGATTGGCTTGCTCAGAAAAAAATACTTCCTTTACCCTTATTCTGTTGCTTTATATATGTATGTAGTGTTTGCTTTAGCCTCACTTGATTGTTCACTATTCTCCCTCTGAAAAAAATCTCTTGTTCATTCAAAGCTGTTTGGTTAATAAACTTCTAGTTCTCTGCAAGACTCTACTGAAAAAACGTATCTGTTGTCCCTTTGCTGTCTTCAGTAGAATTAATCACTTTATTGACTTCTGGTTCTTTATACATAAACTTTGATTATGTTCCTGGTTACAGTTTGTTTTGTATTTGTCTCCCCTGTAAATTGCTAGCTTTGAATGCCTAGCATAGAAGGTACTTTACATGTTTGAATGGATTTTATCATTCTTGTTAACTCGTGATTTTCTTTAGGGTACCCGATATTAATCTTACCATTACATACTTTAACGCATCAAAAATACTTAGTTTTCCATACAGCTAATGAATATTTAGAGAACTTTATGAAAACTCTTGTGGTCACATCTATATTTTGTCATTTTCTATACTACTAACATAGACTTTGATAATGGAAAATAACAGTGAACCGACCTAAGACATGTGATTAACTGCTTGCTCCTGGAGATTATTTTACTTTGGTAGATTAGAAACCTTCATGAGACTCACTCCATTCAATGCTGTGCTCTTCAGATGCAGAAAAAGAGTCCAGTCACTCCTTTGGGCCACAAGAGGGCACCCTGCAGCTAGCTAACCCTCCCCTTCTTCAGAACAGCGTTTTCCAAAGAGTTTGTCATTTTCAGAGGACTGATTTAAGGGTGAGTTAAGGTGCTTAAGCTTAAGTATTGCCAAAATAAATTTGTTAGTTCAGTGCATAAGGTAAAATTCTGGGCCCTAAGAAAAATTTGAGAGAAGGAGTAATGTTTTTGTTAAAGAAAACTATAGCTTCTCTGCAGTGCAGTGGCTGCTTAGGAATTGTTATGCTATGGGGGATTTAAAAGGTAGTTGAAAAGGGCTTTTGTTCTTTCCCTGCCACTGTCCACTTGTTTTCTTTGGTCTTTAGAAAGCAGAATAACGTATCTTAAAAGCAGATTTGTACAGTGTTTTCAGCTTTCTAGTCTGTGAACTTGATTTCTTTTTAAGAGCAAGTAAAGTCACCCCCTTAGCATTTATTCTAATTAGGCTCCATATACTTTACTTCTTAGATGTCTATTGTATATGTTTATAAATTGGCTTTTTCCCCCCTTTCTAAATAACATTTGATAAATCCAGAGATATTTTGCAGTTAACAAAATGTCAGGAGCAAAAAACAGTAGTTGACAGAGTTTAGGTACTTGGGGGTGGAGGAAGGGTATCTGAGGTTTTGATAAAGAGGAGGTAGGTTGAATAATATGAAATAAGTTCTAATCCAGGCTTTCTTAATGGACATGTCAGATACAAAGTAAAAGTGACTAGAATTTAGACTACCTGGTGGATAGCAGCAAGTCATTGTATCTGACCTTCACCCAGTAAAAACATATTTTTAAATAAGCTGTTTTTCTTAACAGTTTATCAACTAATAATGTTACTTCTAAGAGATAGCTAAGAAACCTACTCAGATTTCTGTGTCTGGGTTCTCTCCCACAAGCCTTTCTATCTTTCCTCATCTCACAGGCAGCAGGGAACCTTCTGGGATTTCCTTCTTTGCCTGTCTGTCTCTCACCAGTCTTCTCCTCCTATCCTGACAGGTGAGGTTTTTTTGATTTTTGTTTTATCCCAGAATTCATTCATTGGAATAAATTTAAACAGGATTGAGTTTTTGGATCTTTAGTTTTCTAAAAATGCTTGTTTTTTCTTAATAGATTGCCCTAATCTTGATTTTATTTAAAAATAAAGTTTTTGCTTATTACGTCATAAGTGTTGTAAATCTCTAGTGTACAAAGCATTGCATTTACGTATAGGACTAATTTCAGATGTACTATGTTTTGTAGATTATGATGGCTTTCCTGGGTCATCATTAGATGGGCAGTCTTTTCTGCTTGTTTATCCAGAAATAAGAACAGATTTGTATTTATCTATTCATAAATTCACCCTTACTGTTTTTTCCTAAAAGCTCGTTTTTGTCAAAAGACCTACTCATGTGCGTTACATCATGTGGCTTAAAGAACAAAATGTATCCATGGGAGATTGAACTCATCTTCATTAGTATAGTGTTTTAATCAAATACACTGCAGAGGCACATTTATTATAATCTTCTGTAGATTGTTGTGACATAGATAACTGGGTTCCTGTGTACTTTTAAATAACACGAAAGATTCTTCCTGAAATTCTTTCGGGGAACCCAGAATTTAAGTTAATGGAGTTTTATTTTGAAAGTATTTTCAGAAGGTAGTATAATAAACAATGTTCTTTTTTGACATAGTACTTAAAAGAAAAATTATAGAAAATTTCTAAATTATGATTCCACGTAGTGTAGTGAAGTGGAAAACACACTGGATAGAGGAATTAGGATACTTCTTTTTTCTCTCAGATCTCTCACTAGGGTTATGACTGACTTTTAAAAATAGTAATAAGAGGGGCGGCACCTGTGGCTCAGTGAGTAGGGCACTGGCCTCATATACCGAGGGTGGTGGGTTTGAACCCGGCCCTGGCCAAGCTACAAAAACAACAACAAAATAGCCAGGCATTGTGGTGAGTGCCTATAGTCCCAGCTACTTGGGAGGCTGAGGCAAGAGAATCACCTAAGCCTAGGAGTTTGAGGTTGCTGTGAGCTATGACGCTACAGCACTCTACTGAAGGTAATAAAGTGAGACTCTGTCTCTAAAAAAATAATAATAATAGTAATAAGAATACCTTTTGTATGAATCACGTCTGTTTCCCAAGTGCTCTAGCTTTGATCTGAGCTGTTAGGGATAATTGGAATGGAAACCAGCCATTTCATACAGTCTTTAAACAGCTCATCATAGTTTGTGTTCATCATCCTTAAGTTTACAAGTCTGTCTTAAACTTTATGTAATGGGAAGAATATCATGAAAATATCTTAAATTTTTTTTTTTATTGTACCTAGTGGTGGATACTGGAAAATTTTAGAAATATTGATGAATTAAACAGATTGAAAAGAACTCTTCTGTGATAGGCAAGTGTAAAGAGAAAGCCCTTAGAATTACATGGGTTCTCATCTTGTTGCTACCATGTATCAGTTGTATATGGAACTTTCAACAGTTTAACTTCAGTCTCTATTTTCTTATGCAAATGTGATTACATTAGGCAAGTGTTGTGTTTTGTTTGTTTTATAAATAATAGGGTTTTATTCCACTAGAATACTTAAATTGACTCAAGGGGGAAAAAAATGAAATAGCTCTAGACAAAAATCTTTGTAGTGAATAATAAAATGATCTTTTGACATATTCAACCAGTTAAATGTTGGCCAGTGTGTAAATTCATGTCTTATAGTAAAGGATTCATATTTTGGTAGTGATGGTACCTCATATTGATGTGTCTGCTATGTGGTAGATGCTGGCCAAGCAGTATTTACTTCATTTTAGCATTATAATGATTTCTGTGACTGGACTCTTATTATTATTCCTTTACAGATGGGGAAACTGGAGCTCAGAAAGATTAATTAAAAACTAGCCCAAGGCATGTAATAGTGCTGGAACAGCAGTTTGAGCTCAAGAGTATCTTGACTATTTGTAGTACTGCTTCCCTTTTGGAAGTGACTGTTTGCCTTTGATACTGAGGGATTTTAGGAATAGGCAAGATTTGAGGAAGTGATTTGAGTTAAAAAAATAACAAGAAAAGATGAAAACCTGGAAAAGCACAATTCTTGTGTTCTAGGAAATTTTTATTTTTTGTTTTCTGCACAACTTAGATCTTAGCATTTATTCCCTTCTTTTATTCTCTCCATTATAAGTAGAGTGACCTTATATTCTGATTTATTCAAGACAGTCCAGATGTTTATCTGTTGTCCTGGCATAATTACTAATATAGTATTCCATTTCTCAGAAATGTCCCAGTTTGGATAAGTTATATAAACATCTTAATTTAAAATATCATAACATTGACATTTAATTTTTTTTTAAGTCTTTGGGTTATGATAATTTGGTTGGTTTGGAGATTTTACATAATTTGTATTAAAAAATCTATAGCATACCTTTTGTAAATGCTGGAGCCAGGAATTTGATTGAATGATTTGTTTTTGATGTGATATGCTAGGGTGCTGATAGATTTCTTTAGAGATGGAGCAGGCAAGCCATAAGTACTTTTTGAAGTATAGGACATTGCATATTCACTCAGTCATATCCAGGTTGAAAAGTAGAACAGGTTGACAAGAAACACTGAGTTGCCTGATCTTGGTTTAGAGCTTTTGTGACTTGGGGAATTAATACGAATTGATGTTGCATAATATAGTTGACAGATCTTAAGATCTCTTAGCCTTGCTTTCTACAACATATTTCCTTGTTTTTACAGTAAAAAAGTCTCCAGGGGCAAGTCTCTGTTTTTATTGCTATTTCAATCAGTGCATTGTTGAACCTTTTCTTTTTTTCTTTAACTATTCTATCTTGAATTGTTGCCTCTCTGGACATTTAGTTCATTTTAACCTATTCTTGGTCACCAGCTTGTAGTTTATCTAAAAGTATTTTAGTCAATGTGTCAACTGTCACAGAAGACAGTTTCTAGAATGTTGGTGAAGGCGTTTGATAGAAGTGTTAAAGCAAGCGAAAGATACTTACAGTATAGTGCTTAGCAAAGTAGGCACACTTGCTAAAGTGGTTGACAAATTTTTTTTCTCCTAGTTTAGCAATTTACATTCTCAAGCAGTTGTCTGTGAAGGTACTCAAAAGAATAGTATCTCAGAAGACTTTGGTATAGTCTCCGCAAAGAAGTTCTATTGCTTCTCCTAGCTCAGAAGATTAGTCTGGTTAAGAGACTTCTGTGTCTGATTAATCCTTCTATTAGTTGTACCTTTATTTTAGATTCCTTATTTGTTCTTTCTTCAATACTGAGATATTTTTGTGAAAGTATGGGATAAAAGCATTTCTTTATTTCAGTAATTATTTTCAACTGGTTGAAATGACTCATTTTTAAGGGATTAACTTGGGTTTGACTGTCAATAAACTTGCAGTTATTTAAATATATCAAGTATGATGCTTTAATGTCAGTATTAGCTTTGTTTTGTTTGAATGTTTGATCTTTTATGGTGAGATTGTAAAAACTGAAAGAATGGAGGCTGCAGTTTACCTACCAAAATCTTTATTAGAACAGATTATTGTTTAAAATGGCTATACTTAGAAATAGAAATCATTTACAGCCCAGGAAGATCGTAACATGAAAAAAAAAATTTAAAGAATAGTTTCTTTAGCAAAAGATTTAAATTAGGAATATGCCCACATTGAATTTTCCCAACCCTTTAAAGCTGCTGCTTTTGGTTTTTGCTTTTCCCATTTTGGCTAATAGCACTACTGTTTGTTTAGATTGTTACTCAAGTTTCTAAAATTTTATCCTTTTCCCTCACCTTCTCCACCACTTGTATTCATACCCTATTGGCTCTCCAAAAGCCTCTGAAACCTATTTTAATTTCTCAGTTCTTTCAGCCATTATCCTCTTTCAGTTCTTGCTGTCCTGGCCTTCTTGTATTTCTGCTAAACTGGCCTCCTAACCCCTTCTATTTATTATTTTTACAGTTTACAACTTGAGTTGTTTTTTAAAACATAAGGGCACTCTTTGGCTTCTCTTCATTACCCATTACTTGCTAAGTGGTTGACATAGTGCTTTCAATACTATATTCAACTTCCTTAGGGTGTCTTTAAGAAGGGACCTTATAATCTGACCTGGTTGAACTCCCAGTATCAATTTAGCCTCCCTACATCTGTTCCTTCATGTTATACCCTGTTCTGTACACTGTACATTTTCTCGAATTTTTTACCTTTATTCGTGCTTTTCTCTGTCTTATATACAATCTTATTCCTTATGCACAAAATCTTATCTCAAATTAATTTAGTAATTTAGGGGTTACTAAAGATGAAGTCACTGTGCCCTTAAAGAGGCAAATACAGGTAATTAAGTTTGATAAGTGTATAATAGAAGTATACCCAGGTTTGATTGTGAATACTGAAAGACTGGACGCCTAATTAGGGGCTAAGAGTGATGCGTATCTTATGAGTGCTTCTTAAAAATGTTAATAACCATCTATTTCTTTCAAACAAATATATCCCAAGTTCACATCCTCTGGGTGGCAGGCGTGGTAGAAAAGAGAGACCTGGATGAATATTAAAGAATTATTAGAAATAGCCCAAACATACATTTTGAGTACTCAGTGTATGGGTGTATCAATATATTTTTATGTGCTGTGTGGGTTACAAGGTAGAATAGAGCACAGCACCTTGAGATTGGTAACACAGAAGTATTTGTGGGTCTTTTCTATGTGTGATTTCTATTATCCATGGTTTCCTGATTGGGGATTTACAGATTGATAGTATTTAAGAGCTAGTAAGAGTTGTGAAGTTCACTTCCATTGAATAACTGAATTAGAATGAAGAAATGTTTTCTATGCTGGAAGCTATAATATAGGAGGTGGTCTAAGGACAGAACTTGGAAGTGAAGAAAAACATTAACTATTTGTATGAATACATTTATACATTACATATATTTTTAGTAAAAAATTAAATAAGCCATTTGAATAAATTAGTATGTAAAGAGAACGTAATGATTGGAAAAAAGTACAAAAGTCAGAAGTGGACTTTGATTAATGTTTGGGTCTAGAATGATTAGAGCCACTACAGATAAATGAGAAGTTATTTTACTATTAATGAGACAATTTAGAAATAGGTCACTCTGGATTTTCGTTAGCTACGGAAACAGTGATAATGTATGCTGTCTCCTGTGTATTAATACTTGGTAGTTAGAATAAAATTTAACTGTGATTTTTTTTTTTCCCCCCCTCCACCCAAATAGCTTTTGCCTACCAAAAAGTTTTGGGAACCTGATGATTCAACAAAAGATGGACAAAAAAGCATATTTCTTGGGGATGATGAATGGAGAGAGACTGCATGGGGAACTTCTCGTAAGTTACTGGTATATGTGTGAAAATTATGAATATACGCAATTTTTTTTTTTTTTTTTTTTTTTTTGAGACAGTCTCATTGTGTTGCCCACGGTAGAGTGCCATGGCATCTCAGCTCACAGCAACCTCAAACTCTTGGGCTTAAGCGATTCTCTTGCCTTAGTCCCCATGTAGCTGGGGCTGCAGGCGCCCGCTGCAACGCTCAGCTATTTTTTGGTTGTAGTTGTCATTGTTTGGCAGGTTTGGGCTGGTTTGAACCTGCCAGCTCCGGTGTATATGGCTGGCATCCTAGCCGCTGAGCTACAGGCACTGGGCCTGCAATTTTTTTTCTTTTTTAAACTCTCTTTATTCTCAAGAATATTGAGAGAAAACTTGTGATATCTTTGAGGATTTCAGAAATTTTTATAATGCACATTTTCTTAGGGCAGCTAACCCTTATCTGACAGAATATCTACTTGATTAGTACACTTAATTTTAGAAGCATTTGTTACAATAACATTATATTAAGAAGTTTTTTAGTTTTTGTTTTTTAATTTGATTATCAGATTCTGGATTCCCATTTAGAGTAGAGTACAGATTAACTATGGGGATTTTCAATTATATTAGATAACAGTGATTGATTTATCTAATTGCAACTTTGCATTTGTTGTACCCAGAAAGGAAGTAAAGTACCTTGGTAATATAGAACTTCCAGAAAGAGAGCCGGTCTTTAAATGTTTTTGATTTCGCTAAGTAGGGAGAGACTTAGGTCTGAGAACCTTCGAAATGAACTGGTATATAAGGAGTACAACTTCCAGGAATGACTATGTTTATTGGGAAATTAAAGAACATGGTTATGTTCTTAAAATAGCTTATCATTTTACTGATATTTTTAAATGATTATGATGTATAAAATCTTAGAGATATACAAATAATATTAACATTTTACAAAAATTTTTTTTTTGAGACACAGAGTCTCACTTTGTCACCCCCAGTTAGAGTGCCACAGTGTCATAACTCATAATAGCCTCTAACTCTTGGGCTCAACTGATTCTCTTGTCTCAGCCTCCCAAGTAGTTAGGACTACAGGCCCCTGCCACAACACCTGGCTATTTTTAGAGACGAGGTCTCACTGTAGCTCAGGCTGGTTGCAAATTCATGAGCTCAGGTAATCTACCTACCTTGGCCTCCCAAAGTGGTGGGATTACAGGCATGAGCCACCGCGCCCGGCCTTAATTTTCTCTCTCTCCTTTTTTTTTAGAGACAAAGTCTTTGTCACCTTCAGTAGAGTGCAGTGGCATCACAGCTCACAGCAACCTCCAGCTCTGAGGCGATTCTCTTGCCTCAGCTACCCGGTTAGCTGGGACTAAAGGGGCTGGCCACAGTGCCCAGCTATTTTGTTGTTGTTGTTTTTGCACTTTGCCTGGGGCTGGGTTTGAACCCATCATCGCCTCCCTAGGTATATGGGGCTGGCGCCCTGCTCACTGAGCCACAGGTGCTGCCCAGTTTTCTTTTTGTTACCAAGTTTAGTGCATCTTGCTTAAGCTATCGCCAAATGACTAAAGTAATGTGAAAACAAATTTCTGGATGATAACCAAATTAGCATTAGCTTTTGAGTATAAATTACAAGATGTTTCGTTCTTCTCCAAATTATTAAAAAACATCAAAAATGTTAAGCTTGAGTTGATTTTTAAAATTTGTTATTAAACTAAAATAATTGCCAAAAAACTAAAATTGAAAAGATTAGAAAGTCACAAAAAATTTTAATGCTTCTTTATTTTTAATAACTAAGATAAATTGAAAACTTCAGTAATTAATTTTTTATTTTATTTTATTTTATTTTATTATTTTTTTTTTTTTTGAGACAGAGCCTCAAGCTGTTGCCCTGGGTAGAGTGCTAAGGCGTCGCAGCTCACAGCAACCCCTAACTCTTGGGCATAAGCGATTCTCCCAAGTAGCTGTGACTACAGGTGCCTGCCACAATGCCCAACTACTTTTTTTGTTGTTGGAGTTGGCATTGTTGTTTAGCAGGCCCAGGCCAAGCTCAAACCTGATAGCTTCAGTGTATGTGGCCGGTGCCCTACTCACTGAGCTATGGGCGCTGAGCCTGGAAGACATTGTTTTTATTCTTCAAGGTTTTATCCCAGAAGGTTATTGTTATAAATGCACTATGCGAATCACCAAAAGACAGTTAACTTCAATATAATTCTTAGAAGCAAACTGAGCCTTCAGGTTAATATTTCTGTCTTCATTGACCTTTTTTAGTTTGACAGCTCTTTACACAGATTTTTATCTATTTATTACCAAATAGCTTTTCTTTCTGTGTTTTTAAGAGACATGTCCAACCAATGAATCTCAACATGAAGAGCTTTCTATAAAAATTGTAGTAATAAAATTCTAAATAAAACAATGTGTTGATTTTTTTTTTAACTTTACATATTAGTTTTTATAACTAAATTGTGTTTAATAAAATAAACACGTTTATAATTATATTCTTTTCTTCCAAACAGACCATTCAATGTCCCAGCCTATTATGGTACAGAGAAGATCTGGACAGGGTTTTCATGGCAACAGTGAAGTAAATGCAATACTGTCTCCGCGATCAGAAAGTGGAGGCCTTGGCGTGAGCATGGTAGAATATGTATTAAGTTCTTCTCCTGCTGATAAATTGGATTCTCGATTTAGGAAGGGAACTTTTGTAAGTATTTTGAACAAAGAAATTTAATATTTGTTTATATTTTATTTTGAAGTCAGATTATCACTCCTCACCCCTTCCTAGAGCTAAAGGAAATTTTGTAGTTACTCATGTTCTTGTTTTCTTCACTTGGCCACTTCTTGAAATACATGGAATTATAAAACTATTGGAAATATGTATGATCTTAACCATGTTACAAAAATCAAGCCATATTGATTTCTAAAAATAATTTGCAAAATTAAAATTGCTTATTCCTGGTAGTGCTCGATGTGAAAATAACTAAATAAAATTATGTGTGCATTAAATAGAATGTTCATCTACTAGTTTGTGGTGTTAACTACTTTTCCAGCACCGCTATAGTTAAGGTTGCCTTAGCCCTTCTGTTATAAATCACTAGTTTGTACTCAAATTTTTATCCTTTGATAAGTTAGTTGACTCCAAAATTAAAATGAATCAATGCTTTTGTTGTTTACATGCATCATAGTGTAGTTTTAGGTCACCTTAAGGTGCCGTGTTTTTTGTGTGTTCTATTAGCTATTCAGAATCAAACAGATTCTTTTTCCTCAGGGCACTAGAGATGCTGAAACAGATGGACCTGAGAAAGGAGATCAAAAAGGCAAGGCTTCTCCGTTTGAGGAGGACCAAAACAGAGATCTTAAACAAGGAGATGATGATGATTCTAAAATAAATGGCAGAGGTTTGCCAAATGGAATGGATGCTGATTGCAAAGATTTTAAGTAAGATTTTAATTTTCTAAAGAAGAAAAATGTATCTCTGTAGGGGTTATTACTACTAGTTGATATGACTCATTTAGCCATTTTTCCAATTTAGGTTTATTTCCTTTGTGCCTTGTGTGAATCTAGATGAATAATTTTTTTATAAGAAAAATTAGTGATTGAGCGCTTTAAAAAAATGTTCAAGACCGTCTCTAAAATAGTACATTCTGTTGAAAGAGGAATAGGAGAGGCTGCTTTTACCTTCCTGCTAATGTGGTAGTCTAAATTTAAACTTTCCTGTCTGCTCAAATTTAGTGAATTGGAGATTTAATCTGTGTTTTTCCCCCCTCATGGGGTTGCTTTTGAGCATCACTCAGTAGAGTTTTCTTCTTCCTTCTATCCTTTCATTTATTCCTTAGCTTCTGTTTAATGTTAAAATTTTAGAAAGTAGATAAAATTAGCTTAGGTGCAAATCTTTTCTTATGTTAGTTTATGCTAACTCCTAATAAATATCATTCCTGCTTATAGGAAATGGGGAACAGATTGGAGACTTCAAAGTTTTAAATACAGAATTCTGTTCAGTTGTAACTTTCTAGTTGTCTTTTTATAGCAGTTAAATAAGAATTTTCTTTTGGTTTTTGGTCTCAGTTTAGACAGTATATGTCTATGTATTAAGGAGTTGTTTTTGGGGGGGGGGCTGGTACTGATTCCTGTACTTTGTATTTTAAGAGTTTGAGATGATTTGGACCCTGTCCTTGGACATGAGCTGTTTATTTGAGGTTTTGGGAACCATGAAATCTTACATAACAGATTATAGGTACATTGGGAGGGGGGTATACTTTTACCTTTATTGTCTTTAATTATTAAAAGCAAAGTAACAATACTTCTTAAAAACAGGGCCATTTCTATCTCTTTTGAGTGCAAAAAAGCATTCCAAACCAGTAAACCTCTTTGGGCCAGAAGTAGATTTTAATGTTATTAAATTTGTTTTAGAACCTTCTCTTGATTTTGCTCTTTTGCTACTTTCTAATCTTAAGTTTTAGTCAATGACATGCTTTTAACATTCAGTTGAGTATAAACCCTTCCAAGTGTACATTTATAATTGAAGTGTTAATACACCGTTAACTATAGCAAGAAAATAGCACCACTGATAGGATAATGATTTTATTCCTAATACTCTACCTTTTGCTATATATGAGTTACTTTCTGTGTAAGGTTATATTTCTCTCCTTAAGATATTACTATGTCTTTAACAGCACTCTGATTTTATTCCATTAAGTTATAGATGTGTTTTAAATTAATTAGTTATACTACTTGACAATGTGTAAAAACGTTTCAACAAAATAGCTTGTGGCCATATGGTCACTGTTCTAGCACATCATTAATGTGTACATTAACTGGTACATCATCCATATCTACGTTATGGGAATAGATCTGAAATGTATGAAAGAGCTATGGAGGCTTTTTTTTTTTAACTGGCTGATTTTAAAGAAAACCCTTTTAATTTTATTTTTCCTTCCCATATGTCCTGAATGAAAGATGAACCTTTGGGCTCGGCCTCTGTGGCTTAAGCCCACCAAACAACAATGACAGCTGCAACCAAAAAATAGCCGGGCATTGTGGTGGGCGCCTGTTGTCCCAGTTACTTGGGAGATTGAGGCAAGAGATTGCTTGAGCCCAGGAGTTGGAAGTTGCTGTGAATTGTGATGCCATGGCACTCTACCCAGGGCGACAGCTTGAGGCTCTGTCTCAAAAAAAAAAAAACAAAACAGAAATGAACCTTTTGAATGTTCATGTGCAAATTAGGTGTGGCTAAAGGGGAAAGGACCTTGAAATCTAATGTCACAAGGATGCAGGTTGAGTTTTGTTTTTTAAATGTAAGGTAACTGAAATATTTGGAGAACAATCTTCTCCCCTGGCCCCAGCTGAGACAGAGTCTTACTGTACTGCCCAGGCTACACTATCATTCTATCAGCCTAGCTAACAGCAAGCAACCTTATACTCCTGGGTTAAAAAGCAATCCTCCTATCTCAGCCTCCCAAAAGGAGAATTACAGGCACCTACCATGATGTCCAGCTAGTTTTTCTATTTTTAGTAGAGACTGGATCTTACTCTTTCTCAGGCTGGTCTAGAATGCCTAAGCTCAAGGAATCCTGCCACCTCAGCCTACCAGAGTACTAGGATTATAGGGATTAGCCACTGCACCCATCGGCCTGGAGAACAGTTCTTAAAATCAACGATTTGGTTTATAAACTACTCTGTATATGTTAGCAAATTTTTCCAATGTGGAGCATTTGGAGTTGGGGGCAGAATTAGATGTAACCGCTGCTATTAAAAGCCAGGTGAAACAGTTACTGTTACCTAAGTATGCATGGTTACTCTGAGCAATAAACAAGTTCTTTTAATGGAAAGGAACTTATATAAAATATTTATGTGGAATAAAAATGTACAACTGAGGATTGATTAAGTCTAGAAGCTAGTTTAAAAAGTTTAGACCATGAATGATAATAATAAAAAGAAAAGCCAGTGCTTAAAATTCAGTCCTATGCTAATCAAATTCTTTTAAAAATTAAGGAGGCCACATAGTATAGAACATTATTTTACATATAAAAATATATCTTTCATCCTGTGTATATTTAGTTTTTGATAAATATGTATTATCTTTCTGATAGTTTAAACTGAAACAGTTGCATATGAAGATGGTCTTTGGAGAGCTGTCATAGAGGGATTTCACAAATAGTTTTTTTGTTCTTCTTAGTTGGAACCAGAAGTTTATTTTTTTAGTCTCTTCAATAAGGATAATAGTGGGGCCTAAGGAATTAAATGATTTGCTTGAAATTACTTTTAAAAGACAAGAGTCAGGAGTGTGCCTTTTTAGTTCATCCCACATTTAAACCCTTAAGTCATGAAGACCCTAATGTTCTTTTATCACTGAACTTTTCCTTAAATATTATTATGCAAGAAGTTATGGCAAAATTGTGTGTGTTCATGGGCAGGACAGCAGTATGATGGGTTAGGTTTTGGTTTTGAGCTTTCAATCACTACATACTACTTAATAGCCTGCTTTTCGTACTCTTAATTTTGTCTATAGTTTGAGACAGGCTTCAGGTAGTATAAGCCTAGGTTATGATATTGGCTAATTTTTATTCAAATTGAAGAATGCAATCATTGGTAATAATTTTAAAACAACTTCAAACTATGATAGTTCTTAAGGTGAAAGTTACATTAAATAGAAAAAGAATGTGGGCTTGGCGCCTGTGGCTCAGCGGGCTAAGGCGCCAGCCACGTACACCTGAGCTGGCAGGTTCGAATCCAGCCCTGGCCCGGCAAACAACAATGACGGCTGCAACCAAAAAATGGCCGGGCGTTGTGGCGGGCGCCTGTAGTCCCAGCTACTTGGGAGGCGGAGGCAAGAGACTCGCTTGAGCCCAGGAATTGGAGGTGGCTGTGAGCCGTGATGCTACAGCA
>CAUYON010033911.1:0-11101 GCA_963573935.1 Arctocebus calabarensis
GCCTGTGGCTCAACAGGCTAAGGCGCCAGCCATGTACACCTGAGCTGGCGGGTTCGAATCCAGCCCGGGCCCGCCAAACAACAATGATGGCTGCAACCAAAAAATGGCGGGGCGTTGTGGCAGGTGCCTGGAGAGGAGATGGAGGCAGGAGACTCGCTTGAGCCCAGGAATTGAAGGTTGCTGTGAGCTGTGATGCCACAGCACTCTATCCAGGGTGACAGCTTGAGGCTCTGTCTCAAAAAAAAAAAAAATTGAAACTTAATTATATTGCTTTTAGAAACCATAGGCACAGGCCAGGTGTGGTGGGTACTCCTGTAATCCTAGCACTGGCCAAGGAAGGTGGATTACTTGAGCTCAGGAGTTTGAAACCGGCCTGAACAAGAGTGAGACTCCATCTGTACTAAAAATACAAAAACTAGCTGGGCATTGTGGTGGGCAGTTGTGGTCCCAGCTTCTTGGGAGGCTGAGGCAAAAGGATTGCTTGAGCCCAGCAGTTTGAGGTTGCTGTGAACTATGATACCACAGCACTCTCACATGGGGCAACAGAGTGAGACTTCATCTCAAAAAAAACCAAAAAAACAAAAAAAACAGCCTATAGCATATGATAAAAAGCTATTATAAATTATTTCTCTCTCTTGAAAAGGTAAGTCTTCAACTTAGAAATTTCAAATCTGGAAATCTCCCTTAAAGAAATAATGGAAAATGTAGATAAGCATTAGAGGGCAAAGATATTCAACACAGCATTATTTGTAATAATTAAAGTTTTAAAAATAGTCAAGGCCATGCTCAGCGCCTGTGGCTCAAGTGGCTAAGGCACCAGCCACGTACACCTGAGCTGGCGGGTTCAAATGCAGCCAGGCCCGCCAAACAATAATGATGGCTGCAACCAAAAAATGGCCGGGCGTTGTGGCGGGCGCCTCTAGTCCCAGCTACTTGGGAGGCGGAGGCAGGAGACTTGCTTGCGCCCGGGAATTGCAGGCATTGGAGGTGACTGTGAGTTGTGATGCCACAGCACTCTGTCCAGGGTGACAGCTTGAGGCTCTGTCTCAAAAAAAAAAAAATAGTTAAGGCCAGACATAGTGGCTCCTGTCTGTAATCTCAGCACTTTAGGAGACCAAGGCAGGAGGACCACTCGAACCCAGGAATTCAAGGTTACAGTGAGCCGTGACTGGGCCACTGTACTTTAGCTGGGTGAGAGAACAAGATCCTGTCTAAAGAAATAGTAATAATCTGAATGTCTAACATAGAAAAATTATTAAGTGATTTATGGTACACCTATATAAAGGAATCTAATTTACTAAAAGTCATAATTTCAGAGATGAATATAAAGTCGTACATTATGATATTAAGTAGAAAAGATACAAACTTATGCAATATGATTCCACTTTCTTAATTTTTTTTTTTTTTTGAGACAAGATCTTTGCTCTATCACCCCAGCTAGAGTGCAGTGGCATCATCATAGCTCACTGAAACCTGACCTCACCTGTCAGGTTTTATTCTAATCTAGCTTGGACCCATGCCAGCTCCATACTTCTCTCTTCTTGCCCCAGTTTGTCTTTCATTGATCTCTTCCATGGGCACAAGAGGACTCTGGGGGAAGAGGACGTGATCCATCACCCAGTACCTCTCCACAGCACTGGTTCACAATATAGCTCCTCTTTTTTTTTTAAATTTAATTATTTTTATTTATTTTTTTGAGATAGAGTCTCACTTTGCTGCCCTCAGTAGAGTGCTGTGCTGTCATAGCTCATAGCAACCTGAAACTCTTGGGCTCAAGTGATTCTTTTTCCTCTGCCTCCTGACAAGCTGGAACTACAGGTACCCACCACAATGCCCGGCTACTTTTACAGAGTCTCACTCTTGCTTAGGCTGATCTTGAACTCCTGAGCTGCGCAATCCACTAGCCTCAGCCTCCCAAAAGTGCTAGGAATCCAGGCGTGAGCCACTGCGCCTGGCCACTCCTCTTTTCTTGGTGTTTACTCTTTCTTGTTTGGATCCTCACCTCCACCGTTACTCATCTTTGGACCCGGTTCCCTTTTTCAAAGGCCGTCAGTATCTGACCCATCAACCTTCTGACAGTTCTGTGCCACGGTTCATCATCCCCAACTCTTCCAACACCAATATGTCACATATAGTACCTGGCGCATGATACTATCCACAATAGTGTTTCTGATCGGCTTATTTCAGTAATTACAAAATTTATAGACTTCTGTTATTTGAAAACAAGTTTGAGTTTTTTTTTTTTGAAGAGACAGAGTCTCACTATGTCACCCTTGGTAGAGAGCTGTGGCGTCACAGCTCATAGCAACCTCCAATTCTTGGTTTTAAACGATTGTCTTACCTCAGCCTCCTCCCAAGTAGCTGGGGCTACAGGCTCCTGCCACAGGCCCGGCTATTTTTGTTTGTTTGTTTTGGTTATAGTTGCCATTGTTGTTTGGCGGGCCCAGGCTGGATTTGAACCCGTCAGCTCTGGTGTATGTGGCTGGTGCCCTAGCCAGTGAGCTACAGGCACCGAGCCAAGTTTGAGTTTCTTAATTTGCCAAGTGAAAAAAAATTTTAAACCACAAGAATAGATGTATCATCACCATCTTTTCTTACAATAAAGGACATTTTAACACAAATACCCACTCACGCGGGCATAGGTGCACACACACAAAAGAAAAGTCAAACCAGAACAGAGAAGGAGCTAAGGAAATTTCACCTCAAAATATGAGACTCCCTGGTATAAAGAATATGTGAACCGAAGGCCATTCAACCTCCAGAAACACTGGAGGATGTCTGCAGTCCATCTGCATAAACTGGACTGTCTCCATCAGAAGATCAAAGGGGACAATTGACTCCTCTTCCCCCTTCCTGTTATCACAAAGTATTTCAGGAATGAACGAGGGTTGGGAATATAAGTGGACCAGGCCCAAATCATTTGGGTCAAAAATACCTGTCTCCTCGGTTGATCTACAAGTCAATCTACTTCTCCCCCATTCAGTAGTCCTCTGTAGCAACCTCCCTAGCAACTGTTCATTGCGCCTCAGTTTTCCCCCTCCCCTCTAAAAGGCCTTGTATAAAGGTATCTGAACTCCTATGGAAAGGTATAAAGGTATCTGAACTTGTATAAAGGTATAAAGGTATCTGAACTCCTATGGAAAACTGGGTTATCACTCTGTGATTTATCCCCATGTGCATAGTAAATAAATCCTTTTTTTTATAATCTCTCTTGTGAGTTGAACTTTTGAGCAAACTTTTTGGGGAAAAGGGCAAGTTTCCCTTTCCCCTACAATAGGCAGAATTTTAAATAAAATATATTTAGTTTAATGAAGTTCCCACCATCTTATCTATGTTTTTCCTAGTCTGCTTCAGACCACTGGAAACATTGTCACAAATCAGCACCAGTCCACCAGAAATAATGACATCTGAGAACCACTGAGCACTTGTATTTTTCTTTCTTTTTTTTTTTTTAATTGTTGGAGATTCATTGAGAGTTCAAGAAACTAGGTTACGCTGATTGCATTTGTTAGGTAAAGTCCCTCTTACAATCGTGTTTTGCCCCCAAAAGGTCTGGCACACACCAAGACCCCACCCCCCTCGCTCCTTCCCTCTCTCTGCTCTTCCTTTCCCCACCCCTCCCTCATCCCTTCCCTCTCTGCTCTCCCCTTGCCCCACCCCACCATGTCATTAATTGTCTTAATTGTCCTCATATCAAAATTGAGGACATGGGAATTCATGCTTCTCCATTCTTGTGATGCTTTACTAAGAATAATGTGTTCCACTTCCATCCAGGTTAATACAAAGGCTGTAAAGTCTCCATTTTTTAAAATGGCTGAATAGTGTTCCATAGTGTACATATACCATAGCTTGTTAATCCATTCCTTTGTTGGTGGGCATTTAGGTTGTTTCCACATTCTGGCGATTGTTAATTGGGTTGCAATAAACAGTCTAGGGCAAGTGTCCTTATGATAAAAGGATTTTTTTTCCTTCTGGGTAGATGCCCAGTAATGGCACTGCAGGATCAAATGGGAGGTCTAGCTTGAGTTCTTTTTTTTTTTTTTTTGTGGAGACAGAGTCTCACTCTATCGCACTCGGTGGAGTGCTGTACCATCACAGCTCACAGCAACCTCCAGCTCTTGGGCTCAAGCGATTCTCTTGCCTCAGCCTCCCAAGTAGCTGGGACTACAGGCACCCGCCACAGCGCCCAGCTAATTTTTGATGCAGTTCGGCCAGGACCGGGTTTGAACCTGCAGCCCTCGGTATATGGGGTCGGCGCCCTACTCGCTGAGCCACAGGCGCTGCCCTGTCCCCAACTTCTTTAAGGAGAACTGAAGTTTTTTGTCATCTGCTATAGCTGTTCTATGAACCACCTTCTTCTTTTTGCCAGCAGTTCCTTTCCCACCAATGCACACTTGGCAAGTTTCTCTTGGTTCATGATAGTTTCTTTCATCTTGTTGGAATGCAAACAGGGCTGCCTGGAGACTAGGGTTGGCGTTCAGGCGGTCTTAGGTAGACCTGCTGAGTTTAGGCACACACATGCAGGGGCACAAGATGGCAGCTTCAACAATTGCACTTTAAATGAACACATCCAGAGACAATAGCCCTTATGAGACGGAGCCCAAAGGTATCATGTAGAGTATCTGAAATAAGATTGTTGACAGCTTTGATGACCTAAACTTCATGGAGCTCCTCCTTTGTGACTTCTATGCCTATGGTTTTGAGAAGCCCTCTGTCATCCAGCATTGAACTATTTTCCCTTGTTTCAAGGGTTATAAAGGTAATCTCTCAAGCCCAACCTGGGACAGGAGAATGGCCACATTTGCCATGCTGAATTCTGCGGCAGATTTAATCATCTCTAATGGCCACCCAGGCTTTGGCCCTAGTACCCACTTGCCTCAGCAGATACAGAAGGTGGTCATCACATTAGGAGACTATATGGCTGCCTCCTGTCATGCCTGCACTGGGGACACCAACATGCATGCCAAAGTGCAGAGCTGTAGATAGAAACTCCCTGTGTCATTGTCGGTACCCATGGCCAAGTATTTGACAGGCTTATCTGGAGATACCTGCCTCCCAGATACCTCAAGATATTTGTACTGGATGAAACTGATTCAATAACCAGGTCTATGAAATATTCTAAAAATTCAACATCAACCCCCAAGTTGTTTGGCTTTCAGCTACAATGCCTTCCGATGTGCTTGAGGTGACCAAGAAGTTCATGAGGTACCTCATTCAGATTCTTGTCAAGAAGGAATAGTTTCTTATTAAACGTTTGAAGCTATATTATCTTGTATTTTCTTAAACTATTTTATACTTTTGCTGTTACAATTGACATTTTTAATTGATCTGGAATCATTTTTTGGGCTTGGTATGAAATAGGATCTAACATTTTTTCCTAAATGAATGGGCAATTTATCAATAATTTGTCAATAATATTCATTATTGTCCATCTCTTTCCTATTGAACTGAAAAATCTCCTTTCAGGTTTATCTGTTGATAAATTCCAAAATACATACTTTGGTCCATTTCTTACCTCTTTGTTCTATTTTCTTGATTTATTTGTCTATTCTTCTGCCAATATCCCAATTAATGTAGTTTTGTAATTGCGTATCTGTTTGAACATTGCATATTTTACTATCAGGTAGAGCAAGAACCTCTCTGTGCAGAGACACACATAGACACACACACACAGAGACATCTGCTCAGTGCTCCCCTTTTTGAAACTTACCTTGGGAATTCTAGTATAATTTCTTTTCTAGATGAATTTTAGAGTAGGCTTGTCAAATTTACTTAGAAACCCTCTTGATATTTTAACTGAGATTGCATTGGATTTGCATATTAATTTATAAAAACCTAGCATATTTATAATTTTGAGATTCACTCAAGTGTACAGTATTATTCATGTTTTCTAGTTTAATGCTCTTCAGAAATTGTTTTTATTCCTCATGTGTTTTATTCTACCTTCATTAAATTTGTGCCTATTTTATAATGTCCATTTCTATTATGAAAGGGATTTTTAAAAATGAAGTTTTGTGATTGTTTTATTTTTTAAAAATGAACATTTATTTAGGTTTAGCATATTTCTCAAATGTTGTTTTGCTTACCATTGACTTTTGGTCTTCCTCTTGAATTCATTTTTAATGTTGCTGGAGTATGTCTTCTAGTTATTATTTCAGCTAAAGTTTGTGGGTGATAAATTTTCAAATCCATTCATGTCTGAAAATGTCTCATGTGTGAAAATGTCATTACACTTGTCCGATAGTTTGTCAGATTATAGCGTCTCAGCTTAAAGTCATTCCACCTTAGTATTTTATTTTTTTCTCCTTTCACAGCCTTTTATTTTTTCCTATTTTATTTTATTTTTTAACTTAATTTTTATTAAACCATAACTATATACATTTATGGGGTACCACCTTAGTATCTTAGAAAATATTTCTCCAGTGTTGTCTTGTACTCATTGTTGTTAATGAACATGATGTCAAGATGGTGCTTTTTGTTTGAAACAATATGTCTTTTCTCTTTAGAGGCTTTTTGGATTTTCTCCTTATCCTTGCAGAACTCAAATTTTATCACTATTTTCACAACTGGCTCTTTTGTCAGTCTTTTTGCTTGGCAGGCAATGTAACTTAACATAAAAACTTGAGTCTTTTTTCATTTCTGGGGAATTTTATTTGGTTTCCCTATTTTTTTCTCAGAGCTCTATTTTCTCTTTCTGAAAAACTTGACATGTGTATTGTAACTTTTGGATGGGTCCTTTAAGTCTTTCAACATTTATTTGATTATCTCCCTGTCTATTTGCATTACAATCTGAGAGAATCTCTCAGCTTGATCTTTGAACTTCCAGGATGTTCTTCAATTGCTCTACATCAATTTTGCTCTTCAAACTTTGAAGTTATAGTTTTTTCTATCAGATGTTTCATTTTTAAAAGATCTTTTCTTCTTTCACTCAAGTTTGCTCTGCTTCATGGATACAATAACTTCTCTAAATACATCTTATTATAATCATTTTATGTTTTAAAGTTTTCAAACATTTGCTTTGTTTCCTCAGGTATTATTAATGTGTGTGTGTGTGTAGGTTGATGCTTTTTTTTTCATGGTGTTAATTTTTCCTCAAATGTTTGATGAATCTTAATACACTCATGACTGGCTTAGATTTCTCCTTTTAACCTATCTGTGAATGCTATAACTAATTACCTCAGCTTTCTATCAGTGACTTTGAGTATTGCAGGATGTGCTATAACACAGGTGTAATAGGAGGTAGGCTTGTAGAAAGAGGGGCTCCATGAATACACTAGCCATTTACAGCAGCAGTCTGGAACAAATGCCCACCTCAGATATTCCCATCTAAAGGTTATTTGTCTCCTTAGTTATTTTCAACTATATACTGCAAACTTTATCTGAGACATACTTTGAAGTTGTCTTCCCACGGAGAAAACACGAATATACTGTTGCCAGATGCCTGAGGTCTCACCAAGATGCCAGGCTAACTTTAAAAGTAGTTTCAAGTTTGGGGTACAGGGAATACCAAGGCAATGTAAATCCAGACTAAAAATCTCCCAGAGGACTGGCCCATGACCACAGCTTCTTAGCAATTATGTGTCTCTTTTCCTTTTTCTCTCTACCATGTGAAATGTCAAGTCTACAGATCCCTGGACTTGGAAAGGGTGAGATTACTCCTGGTTTACTCTTAGTCTCAGATTATAGCACTTTAGGGTTCTAGGTTAACGTTGAAGAGGTTTCCAATTAGACTTCTTACCTTAGGGAAGAATCTATCCTCTTTTCCTGCGAGGTCATTAAAACCAAAGCCTACATCTACTAAGGCAAAAGCTGCTTTGATGTTCAGGTGCTGGGATAAGAGTGAGGCCATTTCTAGCCTTGCTCTGGTGCTCTGGCTTGCTTCTCTAGATTCTAGTTTGTTCCTTAGATTTTTATCTAGTAGATCTTTACTGACTTTACATCTCTTTGATGCATTTAAGAAACTTGCATATTTTAAGTGCCATTTAATTTCAGTGGGGATGTTGGTCCAATAGCCTAGAAACCTAGACTTTCACTACTAAAAATAAAAGTACTGCCCTCTTCTTTGCATCTGGTGGTTGTGATGGTGGTAAGGGCAGTGGGGGTCACAACTACTAGGCTAGGCTACTCCTACTGTGGATGATAACCAATCACCTTTCCTTTTTGCCCCAGGGCGCCTTCCTTTTTTTCCTGAACCCACTAGTTCATCTTTTCTAGCAGTATTCTCTTTAATATATTTTGGGTGAAAATTTCTTCTTTTGATTCATTGCCATTTCTTCTTCTATCTCTTAGTTATTCCTAACAAATTCTTCTAAGTATTCTTCATTACAACAAATCTTGTTTCCAGAATGGATGAGTTTTTTTTTTTTTTCTCAGTCAGGGAAGCTACAGGGTGTAGGTCACTTTATCCAATCTTCGAATATTATCTTCAATTCACCCACTGTGGCCTTGGTTCCAAGTGCATGGGGACAGGCTTAAAGAAGTCTAACAAAAGAAGTTTTCTTGACTACTGTATCTCAATGGCTAATGAATTATATAAATAAGACTGATTACAGTTAATAAATTGAAGAATCTAGTAAAATTACAAAATCAACAAATTACTGATACAATTCCACTACTGGAATTTATGTAAGCATTATACTGGCAAATAACCGTTTGCAAAAAAAAATAATTCAATCACTGGTTCTTTGTTCTAAATGAAGGCAAACATATGTATACTACATTTAAAAATATTTGCATGGCTATATCTTGGAGGCAGAGCAAGGTGGCAGAACAGAAGGATTGTTCAGCTGAGCTCTCCTGGTAGGACTGGAGAAAAAGAGAGAACCCAGCCATACCTTGCATAGGGACCTTCCCTGTAGTCGTAACTCAAGGAGCACAGCAAGGAGGTGGTCAGTAGGATGCAGGATGTGATCCAGAGTGGTGGAAATCTAACACTTTAGGTAAGTGATTGCCACCCAACAGGATCGGTTGCTCCCCCACCATGGAGGCCTGGGGCAGGAAGAAGCCTTTCCAGAATTTTTGGATTTGGGGAGAAGCTGCATGCTGAGGGGAAAGCTAGGAAGAGTGGGCAAACTCGAACAGTATACAGCAACCAGATTTGAATACTGGCTGGAGTGGACTTGTGATCACTTTGGTGGCTGGTGAGTTAGCAATACTGGGAAGGTCTTGGTGGCCATGATGCTACCATTGTGGGAAGGTCATGAGAAGGTCTAAGCAGAAGCCTAAAGCATGCCATCTTAATCCCACTTGCCAGGATCAGAACTCCACTCTTAGGATAGGCTGAGGGACTCCTGCACCTCAAGGGAACTGTTGTCAAGGGGCAGTGTGAAGCCTGACCTGGAAGGATTCTGGAGAGCTTTCAGATCCCAGTACTGTGGGGTCTGACCACTGAGGAAACAATCAGGCAACTGATAAGGACCATAGAGATTTCTGGCTGTGTTAACCAAAAGCCAGAGGACCACCTGGTGTCCCAGTGACCTATTGCAACATATATATTCCTATTAAAGTTTGGTCCCTTCTGTTATATATAATTTTTTTAGTATGTTCATTTTAAAAATCTTTATTATTATTTCTTTTACATTCTTTATTTTTTTTATCTCCTATATTTCTGAGGATGCTGCAGTTTTTGGCTATTTGAGCTTGCTTTGTTTTGTATTGTTTTTGCTAATTTGTTTGGTTGGTTCTATTCTTAACTTCCATTTTTAGTGTTAATAAAAGCAAGGACTCCTGTATTTTTCTTCACAAGGAAGAGGTTGGCTATACTCAGGTGGCTCTGAGACAAGATACTTTGAAGCAAAGGAGGAAGTAAGAAGGAAAAAAAGAATTGGAGAAACACATGAAGAGAAACCAACAGAAAAATTGGGGCAACATGAAAAAGCAAAACAGAGCAACTCCCCCTATGAACCATGAGGCAGCTACTAGAGAAGACTCTCCCTTAAAGAATTAATGGATATGACAGAAAGGGAATTAAAAATATGCATGATAGAGACAATAAAAGGAATGGATGAGAAAATGGAAAGATGGAACTAAATGTCAGATAAGAGATATGCAGAATATAGAAAGGATATGGTGGAGATTAAGGAAATGAAGGAGACAATCAGGGAAAGTAAAGATGCAGTGGAAAGTATCAAAAATAGTTTAGACCATGGAGAAGAAAGAACCTCAGAACTATAGGATAAAGTTTTTGAGTTAAGCTAGGTAGTCAAAGAGGCAGAAAGGAGAGAGAGCAAGAAGAATAGTCATTTAGAGAACCATGAGACTCCATGAAGCATTCAAACATTTGAATAATAGGGATCCCTAAAGGGGGAGAAGATTATCCCAAAGGAATGGAAGCCCTACTGGAGACTATCACAAGTGAAAACTTCCCAAGTTTTTACTAAAGATCTCAACATACTTTATCCACCACACTTATCAATTCTCTCAATAAATGTCAATGGATTGAATTCACCACTGAAGAGGCACAGGCTGGCTGATTGCATAAAGAATAAAGCACAAGCCATCCCTATGCTGTCTCCAGGAAACACACTTAGACTTGAAGGGCAAATCAAGACTCAGGGTTAAGGGATGGAAAATAGTATTTCAAGCAAATGGAAATCAGAAGAAAGGAAGGGTTGCAATCTTATATATATATGCATAGGTGGTACATTTTATTTTATTTTATTTTTATTTTTTTTCATTTTTGAGACAGAGCCTCAAGCTGTCACCCTGGATAGAGTGCTGCGACATCACAGCTCACAGCAACCTCCAAATGGGCTCAAGCGAGTCTCCTGCCTCTGCCTCCCAAGTAGCTGGGACTACAGGTGCCTGCCATATGCTCAGCCATTTTTTGGTCGCAGCCGTCATTGTTGTTTGGTGGGCCCAGGCTGGATTCGAACCTGCCAGCTCAGGTGTACGTGGTTGGCGCCTTAGCTGCTTGAGCCACAGGTGCTGAGCCAGGTGGTACGTTTTTTTAAACTGATCAAAGCCATCTACAACAAACTCACAGCTAATAGAATTCCAAATAAAAAAAATTTAGATGGCTCGGCTACTTGGGAGGCAGAGGCAGGAGACTCGCTTGAGCCCAGGAATTGGAGGTTGCTATGAGCTGTGATGCCACAGCACT
>CAUYON010033915.1:0-42304 GCA_963573935.1 Arctocebus calabarensis
TATATAGTGATCAAGAAAATGCCATGAAGGCTATCTGTAAAAGTACGATGAAAACATTTCTGAATGTATATGAATCATGCCCTATGATTGCACCAATGTACAGAATTATGATTCAATAAAATTATTAAAAAAAAAAAAAAAAGAATCACTTGAGCCCAAGGAATTTGAGGTTGCTGTGAGCTATGATGATGACACCGTAGAACTCTACGCAGGCTGACAAAGTGAAACTCTCTCTCCAAAAAAAGAACTTATGTATGTCAACTTCACTACTGAAATAAAATATGCTCTATTATATATCTTATTAGATTAGTCTATCTAGATAAAGTTGCAAAACTATTTTCACAGCACAAGAGTTATTGCTGATGTAGCAAATGATACAGTACAATAGATCCATGTCTATCTGTGGACAGTGAGAGGCTGTCAGACTCAGGCATTAGCTACATGACTCCTTCCCACACACACATCTCACAAAGCTATCATTCAAATCTGGGCCTCATCAAAATCACAAGTGAATATCTATCATAGGCCTTCTAGTAGCCACAGAAACAGGTACTCCAAGTGTTAAATTGGCAAATACCTATTATGTTAGTAATTGAGAGTTTCAAAAGAATATTAATATCCTTTTTGAGAATAAATAATTTAGTTGAAAAAAAGACTTCTGATAAATACTGAAAGTAAGCAATATCCAAATTATGACAAAATAGAGTACGTATTTTTCCATAAGAGTTTTAAATATCACCTCCTCTGTTAAGTATTCCTGACTTCCATAAGCAAATTAATTATTTTTTCTCTGTAACTATATCTTTATTAAACATTTCTCTGTATCTGTTTAGTAATTTGTTCTTATCTGTCCTTAGCAAGAATTTGAGAATGTCGAAAAACCCAGTAATCTTCTCATATTCACCTTTGTATTCCTAGCACATTGTCTGAAATATGTAATTGTTCATTGAAATAATTCATTCACACTAGACTTCACTGGGCATGGCGCATTGGACATAAATTATTTTTTTTTTTTTGGAGACAGAGCCTCAAGCTGTCATCCTGTTTAGAGTGCTGTGGCATCACAGCTCACAGCAATCTCCAGTTCTGGGGCTCAAGCAAGTCTCCTGCCTCTGTCTCCCAAGTAGCTGGGACTACAGGCGCCTGCCACTACTCCTGGCCATTTTTTGGTTGCAGCCGTCAGGTGTACGAGGCTGGCGCCTTAGCCTGTTGAACTACAGGCACAGAGCCTGCATTGGACATAATTAACTGATCTTCCCCTACTTATGTTTGCATCAAGAGAGCATTTAATCAGGTGTTGTCTATGGATTCAAATGATGTATACCAGCATTTAATCACATCATATACAATTTATCACACACCTTTGTTGCCACACACACATACACACAAAGGTCTCACAGAAGCATTGTGATCAAAAAAACATACATTGATGGGTGGCACCTGTGGCTCAAAGATGTAGGGTGCCAGGCCCAAACACCGGAGGTAGCAGGTTTAACCCAGCCCTGGCAATCAAATAAAATAAACACACATTGGCTTGATAGTAGAAGATTCCCTTCAGGCGAAAATGCTGATATTATATCTTTGTTTTCTGGTTTCTCTCCAGATGAAAGATTTGCATGTTTACATTTTTACAAAAGAAATAGTACTGTGGCATATTTCCCCATTCACTGTGGATTTATGTATTGTATTTTATTTTCTGTCCTGATTCAGACAGCTACATTTTTCCCCTCCTGCAACTTCCATATGTTAAGTTTGATGGCAGGAAACATTCTGGTTCTCCCTCTCCAGAAGCTCCTTCCTTCATTGCTAGCTACTGCCTGCGGAGAAGAGGGATGGTTGGGCTCTGTTGCAGCATATAGGTCAGACACACCCTCTATCTTCTCCTAAGTCTTAAAAGTACCCTCACTTTTATCGCTTGTGATTCATTATACGGATTTAATTATTCCTCCATGCTTTAAAAAGTAAAACCACTTATCAGACAGAAATTCTTACTATGAGTGAACTCATTGGTTCCCTGCCTTTCTATACAGGAGGAATTTTAGACCTTCCTCAATGAACTTGACATGACAAAAGAACATGAATGAGGCAATTCAGCCCTGTCTCTCCTGTCAGTATCATTTAGTCTCACCATGATCTGCCAATTTTTAAAAAATGCCACTAAGAGAAGGGATTCTCGGTAGCCAGTTTTTAGTGCATTCTTCGTTTATACAGGTGTCCCAAAAGTCACCCCTAAAATCGCCTTGCAAGGGGAAAATGGAAAATTGTAGCTCACAGTCCCTTTACTTACAAAATGTTCATTATGCAATTTTACAAAGAGGTGGTCAACATATGGAGAATATTTTGTGAAATTTTGTAATAAATAAAGAGGCTGCCAAAAAATGTATATACCTTTTAAGAAAGGAAAAAACTGCATTTAAATTGTAATAATCAAGTCATGTTTTGACTTCTGCAATTACAAGAGATACAAGACACAATATGCAAGATAAATGTTATCAGTGTATATACAATATTAAAAAGTTAATAGAGTGTTTTTCCTTTCTTAAAATGTTTTTCATTTTTTTGGCACTCTTGATTTGTAAATAAAGATACATTTTGCTACAATTTCTCATTTTGCACTTATATGGCAACTTTAAGGGCAACCTGTGCTTACCTCCTAGCATAGTGAGTGTTACACAAACTGAAAACATTGAATAATTACCTTTTCATCAATTAATTAATAAAGGATTTCCCTTTTCTCTTTCAAATGTCAAAGCAGTTTTTCTAACAGTGTTATTGTAACAGACATGTAATTCTGAGATAATTTTTAAGAAAGTGCTTTCATTTCCAACCCCAGAATGTTGAAGCTTCATTTGCCAACTATTCAGAAATCATGCTGAGCTGGCACTTGCTTGGCAGCCGAGATTCAGTTGCACTATTGTAGAACCACTTAGCCAACTTGAGAGTTCTACAATCTAATTCAACATGATAGTTAAACAATATAGAGGCTTTTCAGAGAAGCAAAATACGAAGATCTGTATTTGTGTCACACTAAATTATACCAAATATTGATAGAATGCCACACAAATAGGAAGAATTTTGCTATTCTTCTTATAAACCCTCCTGAGAGTCAGCGATATCTGACATTTCTTTCTTTGAACTATCTTCAACTCAAGTTCTTCTTGGCTATAAAATAGATGATTAATAAGCATTTTGGTTTTTTTGGTTCCATGAAGTGTTGAAATTTATTCCTTCTATTTTTGGTTATTTTGAGAAATACTTTGTACAAGTCTACATTTGGAAGCTTGCTAGTAAAAAAAAGACAAAGGACTAATGGCATAAATATAATGAATGATATATGCATATAAATTTGGCATAGGAAGTCAATCTTAAACTATTATAAAATTTAAAATAAATATGTATTCTAATCAGGTTTTATAAATACTGAGTCAATTAATTCTTACGTAACTATTGATAAAGACCTTAGTAGGTGAAGAAGTTTTATATATATATATACACACACAAACACACACACATACGTATGCACAGAGGTAGATTTTATGTATGAATATATACATTTCAAATTATCTTTTAAATATGCAAAGTTCTATTGACAAAATGTTTTAGATGTCCAATCAGCAGAAAAAGAAATTTGGGGATATTTTTCTATTAGAAGCAGCATATAAGTGAATTATATGTATTGTTAAATATTTTTTAAGGCATTGAAATTTATAACATTTCAAGTAAGTTAATATCCAAGTCATTTATTCAATACACAAAAATATATTTTAAGTGCCTACTGTGGATCAGATATTGTTCTAGGTCTTGAGAAATTGCAGTGAGCAAAACATTAGAAAATTCTTGCCCTCCAGTACTTATATGCCTAATGAGGTGAGACACGAAAATAAATAAAACAAGATCCATGGCTATCATAGGAAGCATAAAATAAAATGAAAACTTAAAATAAGTTAGTCAGAATACACAGGTCAGATGGTAAAACATTTACATAGCTGCCAGTGTTCTACCTGGCATTCTCAGAAGTTCTTAATGGCTGAGCTGAAAAGATAGGTAGTGTCTACATAAACTCCAGTAAAGACCCTGAAACAGGATTTTTACTGATTACCCAACTCTCCTTATTAAACAGCTATGGAAACAACTCAAGCCACAAGCAGTATGATTTTTTCTGTTTAATAATGTTGACCACCAGAAAACATTATGTGCATTTATTTTTTCTTGGAAAACCAAAGAAATTTATTAAGACTGGCTGTGAGGATCAAGAAAGGAATAAAAACATATTTTCTTTCTGATACACAGAGGATAGGATGTGATAACTTATTTAACCATGAGATCTCATCAAAAGCAATAATTTTCCATAAACAGAAAGATTAATTATTAATTTATTTTGCATTTGGAAGACTAGCTTAACAAGGATTGAGTAACATTAGAGTAAAAAAGAGGATTTGTTTTGAAACAAGAAAATGTAACACGATAAGAAATTTATAAGCTGAAAAGGTATAAAATAAGCTTAAAGAGATAAAAGAGCCAGAAAGATCAGTGCCACGATGCATATAACAGAACAAATTATTTTGTAATTAAATCTTTGGGGGAAAAACTGATTACGGAAACATTAAAATGCTTGTTTAATTGTTTGTTTGTTTGTTTTCTGGTATAAAACAAGTCTGGCTTAAATCTCAGCCTTATCTCTTTTTTAATGCCTTAATGCCATTGTCAGAGAAAAAAAGTCAAAGAACTAAGTTTCATGTTGAATTATCTCTTACTCTGACACAATTTGGAGTTAACCACAAATAACAATGATTTTAGCTGACATTTACTGAAGGGATAACTATGTGTTAGGTATAATTACATTCAAACCTTGCAGCAACCTTGTAAGTTATTGTTTTACTAATGAAGAAATTGAGGCTCAGAGATATTGTTACTTGGTCAAGGTCAGACAGTGAAAATGGCAGAGATAGGAATCAAAGTAGTTTTAGAGTCTACAACATTCTTAAGCTACATGAGTCTGATACTTCAAAGTAATATTCTAGAACCTGCTGATATATCAGGAAAAAAAATTGAAATCTAAGGACTAAGAGAGGAAAAACCTTGCTAGCATTTTTATATGGGTTAAATAAAAGCCATAGATCAATTTGGGAAGACTTGACATCTTTAACATGATGAATCTTCTAATTTATGAATATGGTACGTCTCTTCATTTATTTAAGTCTTTAAAAATATCTTGCATTGTAATATTATAGTTTTATAACTGTTGGTATAAAGACCCCTGTACATGTTTTGATAAGTGCATATCTAAATATTTATTTTTCTTCGAGGTTATTATAAATAGTGGTGATTTTTAGTTTGTTTTGGGGGGTATGGTGGTGATTGTCGTTATTGCTTTTTTTAAGACAGGGACTCACTCTTTTGTTGTGCTACCGTGCAACCTCAAACTCGTAGGCTCAAGTGATCCAAGTAACTGGGGCTACAGGTCTAAGCCATTATGTTGACTAATTTTTGCTTTTGTTTTGTTTTTTAATTTTAGAGAGTGTCTCATTTTGTTCTTCAGAATGGTCTTGAACTTGTGGCCTCAAGTGATCCTCCTACGTTGGCCTCCCAGAATACCAAGATTCTAGGTGTGAACCACCACACGCAGACTTATAAATGGTATTTTATTTTCAATTTCTGTGTTTGCATCTTCATTTTAAAATATAGGAATATGATCTTTGTGTATTCTATTAGCTTATGAGTTCTGGAAGTAGTTTTCTCTTTCTTTCTTTTTTTCTTTTTTTTTTTTTTTTTAAGATTTCTTTGAATTCTCTGCATAACAATCTCCACATAAGGAATGTTTTATTTCTTCTATTCTGATATGTATGCTCTCTCTGTTTTGTTTTTTGTGTCATTGATAGGACTAGAACTGCCAATACTATATTAGTCTGCTAGATCTTCTATAACAAAATACCACAGACTGGTGGGTTCAATGCCAGAAGTCTATTTTATCACAGTCATGGAGGCTAAAAATCCAAGGTCAACATGTTGACAGGACTGCTTTCTTCTAGGGCTTCTCTCCTTGCCTTGTTAATGGATGCTTTCTCACTGTGCGTTCACATGGCCTTTTTTGTGTGTGTACATAATCTTGTTGTCTCTTTGTGCGTTCGGATTTTCTCTTTATAAGTACACCAGTCACATTATATTAAGGCCCCTAATAGCCACATTTTTACTTAATTATCTCTTTAAAGGCCTTGTCATCAAACACGGTCATGGTCTGAAGTACTAGGTGTAAGGATTTCAGGGTTCCAACATATGAATTATAGGAAGACATAATGTAGGTCCCAACAAGGATAAGTTGTATGTTGAATAATAGTGTGATGACAGTGAGCATCCTTGCCTTCTTTCTAGTCTTACAGAGGAATCATTTATTCAGTCTTTCACCATTAAGTGTGATGTTAGCTGTGGATTTTTTGTTAGGTGCTCTTTTTCAGGTTGAGGAATTTGTACTCTTAATAGACTGAGAGTTTTTATCACAAATGGGTGTTGAATTTTATTAAATGTTTTTTATGTTTAGGTTAACTGATATTATTATATTAATTCTTGTCCTTAGCCTATTGACATCGTAGACTAGGTTGACTGATTTTTAAATATCAGATAAGCCACACATACCTGGAATAAATTACACTTAGCGTATAATATGTTTTGTGCATTGTTGTAATAATTTGGCTAATGTATTTTGCATCTAAGCCTATTATAAAGATATTTACCTGTATTCTAGTTTCCTTTTTCTTTTTAAAATGTCTTTGTCTGCTTTTGGTATTAGGGTAAACCTGGCCACATAAGTTAAAGTGGAAAGTGTTGCTTTCTCTTCTATTTTCCAGAAGAGAGTATCTAGAATTGATTCTTCTTAAGTGTTTCACAAAATTGAGACTATCTATAACTGCAAATATTTTTTTCATGAGTTTTCATAAACAGTTTTTCATAGTCTCCATTGAGACTATCCAGACCTACAAATATTTTTTTCATGAGTTTTTAAATTATGAGTTAAATTTCTTAATCATTACAGCACCATTCAGATTATTATTACTTTCTTGAGTTTGGTAGTTTCTAGTTTTCAAAGAAGGGTGCATTTTTTACAAGTTCCCTCGTTTACGAGTGCAAAGTTATTTGGAGTATCTCCTTATCCCATTAATGGTTGCAAGTTCTCTGATGAGGCCCTTAACCCATTCCTGATACTGTTAATTATTCATTATTTCTTTTTAATTCTTCTCAGACTTGCTAATGGTTTATTGATTTTGTGTTCTGTTTTAAGAAGCATTTTTTATTTCATTGTTTTTCAATATTGTTTTCCTATTTTTACTGCCACTGATTTCTGCTCTTATCTTAATTGTTTCTTTTTTCTTATTTACCTTGGGTTTATTTGACTCTTCCTGGGTGATACTTATGGGAAGTTAGATTATTGATGTGAGTTTTCTTCTCATTTCTAGTGTAGGTATTTTGTGCTATATTTCTCTTTCATCAATGTTTTAGCTTCATTCTACATATTTTGATATGTTGTATTTTTATTTTCATTCAGCCCTATATATTTTGCAATTTCCCTTGAGGCATCTTTTTTGATACATGGATTATTTTAAAATAAATTGTTTAACTTTCAATTGTTTGTAAATGTCCTGCTGTCATTCTGTTATTGATTTCTGGTCTGATTCTGTTGTGGTGCACAGTATGATTTTAACCTTTCAGTTTGGTTATGTTTGTTTTATGGCCCAGACTATTATGTATCTTGGTGATTGTTTCACGGGTGTTTGAATAAATATATATTCTGTTGCTGTTGGGTGGAGTGTTCCATATATGTCAATTAGATTCTGATGGTAGTGTTGTTCATATCTTCTGCATCTTTGTTGATGGTGTATTCAATAAGTTGCTCAGAGAGTGATATATGGTAGAAGTCTCTAACTATAACTGTGTATTTGTCTTTTCCTCCTTTCAGCTTTATGAGCTTTCACTTCATGCATTTTGAGGCTCTGTTCTTAGGTACATTTCAGATTATTATGTCTTTCTTGTGGATTAATCCTTTTATCATTATGTAATATTCTTTTTTGCCTAGCCTATTTTCGGGTATGGTTTTCCACCCTTTTACTTTCAATTTACTTATGTCTTTTAAATATGGAGTGAGCTTCTTGGTAAGTGGCAAACTATTGAGTCATGATTTCTTTCAATCCTCCTTGCCAAACTCAAATTTGTGATTATAATTAGATTGATTAAGTTTCAAGTAAGTATTGCTATGTTAGCTGATAATGATTGATATTTTATTCTCTTTCTTTTATTTGTTTCCTCTAGATCCTATCCCTCTATTTCTCTTTTCTGGTTTGATTGTTACTTAATAATTTTTAGTACTCTATACTGATTTATGGATAGTGTTTTTGAATAACTTTATCTGGAATTTTATTGGTTGCTTTGAATATTCAACTCCAACTTAACACTGTCTACTAGTACTGATATTTACCTTTTTTTTCTTTCTGATATTCAAGATTCCTTCTTTAACCATTTTCTTTTCAGTCAAAGAACATTCTATACTCACTTTTTAAAGGTTAATTTTCTAGCATCAGGTTCTTTTGGTTTTTCTTTTTCTGCAAATGTTTTCATTTTACCTTCATTCCAGAAAGTTAGTTGTACCAGATATGGACTTCATGACTGATGGTTCGTTCTTTTTGCACTTTTTACTCGCGACCACCATGGCTTCAGGTGTGATATAAGCTCCATTCCAAGGTGGTGTTCCCTGTAGTTTGTGGGTTGTTCCAAATTGGCTGCTTTCAAATTTTTTCCTTTGTTTCTAGTTTTCAAAGGTTTAATTATGATGTGTATTGGCATGAATTTATTTGAGTTTTTCTTCTTTGGGATTCACTTGACTTCTTTATTCTGTAGTTTTGTGTATTTTACCAAATATGGAAAACTTTCAACCAATATCTCTTCAAATATTTTTTCATCTTAATTTTCTTTTCCTTTTTCCTTAGGACTCCAATGTATGGGTATTAAAATTTTTAATATTGTCCCACAGGTTCTGTTCATTTTTTCTATTTTGTCTCATTTGTTCATTGTAGGTATCTTTTGTCAATCTACTCTTAACTTTACTTGTGCTATACTCTATCATCTTGACCCTACTTTTGAGTTCCCACTGTTAGGTATTTTGTGTTTTTTGTTTTTGTTGTTACTGTACTTTGAGTCCTACAATATCCATGTTGTTCTTTTATAAATTCTGTTTCTTTGCTGAGATTTTCTATTTTTTTCATTTGTTTTCAGAGATTGGTAATTAATTGTTGAAGCATGTTTGCAATGATTGCATTAAAATCCTTGTCAAATAATTTCAACACATGAATCATCTCAGTATTTTTGCAGATTGATTTTTCCTTTCATATTCAAACTGTGATTTTTCTCGTTCCTAGTATGATGAATGATTTTTAATTACATCCTGAGTATTTTGTCTATTATGTTATGAAACTCTGGGCACTACTTTAATATTTTATAGTAGCAGGCAGACACTGTTTTTAGGGTTAGTTAGCATGCAAGGCTTAGTCCCACTTAGTCTACTTAGTGGGCTGTGATTCCAATACAAGGCAGACATATATAGGCGGAGTCATATTGATTCCTGCTGGTGCTGGCTGCGGTCAAGAAAAGGAATCTCCTTGGCCACCTGCCTACTGTCACTTGGTGGGTGAGGGAAGTCTGAGGCCTACTAAAGTATGGGATGTAAACATTTTCTTAATTCCTGGCAAAGTGGTTCAGCTTCAAGATTACAGGAATATGAATCACAGGATCAGCCAAATGGAAGGACCTTTGTCCCTGAAATATCTTCTTTCTAGTTCCTCTAATTTTTTAAAAATTCTCAGTTCTGGGTGGTGCCTGTGGCTCAACAGAGTCGGGCGCCAGGCCCATATGCCGGAGATGGCGGGTTCAAACCCAGCCCCGGCTAAAAAAACTGCAAAAAAAAAAAAAAAATTCTTAGTTCGTATCATTCTTCATTTTATTTATTTATTTGTTTTTTATTATTATTATTATTTTTTGTAGGGACAGAGTCTCACTTTATCACCCTGATAGAGTGCTGTGGCATCACACAGCTCACAGCAACCTCCAACTCCTGGGCTTAGGTGATTCTCTTGCCTCAGCCTCCCAAGCAGCTGGGACTACAGGTGCCCACCAAAACGCCTAGCTATTTTTTTGTTTTGCAGTTTGGCCAAGTCCGAGTTTGAACCGGTCAACTTTGTTAATGGGGCTGGTGCCCTACTCGATGAGCCATAGGCACTGCCCTACATTTTATTTTTAACAGTGATTTTGTTGCTGGATTACTTAGGAAAGAGTGTTGCTGATCCCTGCTCCCTTTCTCACCTTCCCAACTCTCCTACCCTTACAAGTTCAGCCATGGCAGAGCTACTTTGGTTTGTTGCCACTTGTCTCAGATAGGCACCTAGTACTTATATGCTAGGTGCTTAAAAGCTTACATGCATTTTAAGATTTGCCATTGAGGAGTTGACATTATTAGTGGGGAATATGGAGAATAAATTATAAATATTATAATTTCAGATATAGTAAGTGCTACATGAACAAAAATTGGAACAAAGGGATAGTGATTAGAATGTGCATTAGGTTAATTCAATACACTTTCAGAAAGGCCTCAGAAATGCCAAGACTGAGATGGTTTGAACTTGGTGAGTTTAAGGGACAAGTAAGAGGGTCAGTGAGGGTGAAGCATAACTTGCCATGATTAGGCTACAAAGCTGCACTGTTATTCAGGACATTCCCCTTTACCAGATGTAAGAATTGTTTTGATTTTTCTAACTTCAGTAGACCAACTCTACCTAATTTTAGATTTGCTGGAATTAAACTTCACAACATATCTTGAAACTATAATGCTTCTTTAAAGGAATAGTGAGTTTCACGTGGCTTTTAAGAGAACCATATCACTTAAGTAGAAATGAAAATAAGTACAGAGGTGACACAAGAGAAAAAAAAAGCCTTGGCATTCTAGACATACAAAATGATTCAAAGAACTGAAGGGACTGGAAATAAAAATAAGAAACAAAGTGACAAACGCAAGATCATGATCATGAGGATAGCTATATTTAGAATTCTGTGAATCACAATAGAGCTAGTAACTTCTCTTCCCTAACTTATTCTTGGAATGATATCATGCAGTGGATCAGCTTTTTATCTAGAATTATTCTAATTTGAGGTTTGACATTAAGTGAATATATGACAGACCTGATCAAATACATATCATAAAAGTTAGATTATGTATTTAAGATAAAATTTTCCTATAAAGTCTTTATAATTTCATTAAGGTACAGCATATCTTGGTTATATAAATAGTTGAACTTATGAAGTAATTTCATTTATTCTACAGATCTTCATTAAACAGAACTATATACTGAAAATTGCACTAATGTTATGTACTTCATTTCATTTAATCTTAAAAAAATGTCTTTTACATACATACTACTTTAACTTGCTTTTTTCAGATAATAAAGTGAATGCACAGAAAAAGAATGTCAGGGTACAAATTTAAATGTAGCATATCTGAGTATGGAACCCATCCTATTTACTACCAGGCTACATTTCCTTATTGTATTATATGAGTTTCTGACCCAAAGTGCTCAAAGTAATGTAGAAGGCATATAAAAATTATGATTAAAAATATATTATAGGGTGCTATAGCGGCTTGTGGAAGGATAACTTAACTCAGAGAGGGACTTGTCAGAAAGAACTTCCTGAGGAGGAAATAGAACAGGAATGAGAATTGAACAGTGAAGTTTGCCATAAGAAGATCAGGTAGGAAGAGCATTTTAGACTAGAAGAGCCAAATATCTACTGCAAAAGCATGAAGCTGAGGGAAGAAAGCATTGGGGAATAGAAATTTCTTAGGAAGAAGGGTAGGAGTGGTAAAGAGGATCACATTATGGCAGGTTTTATAAATCCTATTATAGAATATTAAAATGCTTATGGCATGAAAGGATCTCATATGGTGGAGTTAATAACAAATATGTTTTGATAGCAATATGGGTAATAAATTTAGGGATGGAAACCATATGTACTTGGAAAATAATGAGCAACTGAGTACCAGATTGGCAATTGGGAGAGAGAAGTGAGACAAGATCCAAGAGCTATTAGGAGGAAGGAGCAATCTGACTTAGAAAATAAGTTGATGAATAACCCAAAGCAGGAGGATAATATAGGATTGAAAAAGAGATTTAACTGGGAAAAATTCTCACATACTTATGTGTGAAAATTCAAGAAGTGCTAAAAACACTATGCTTTGAAATCTGTAACACCTGAGCTCAGATCGTGACTCCACAATTTCCAAATCTCATGATCAGGTGCAAGATACCTCAATTTTCCAAGGCAGAGTTTCTTTTTCCACTCTTTCTTAATGCCCTGCAGTCAGTCCTCATGCTATCACTTGTACTTGTTTTAAAAAGCTCAGATGTATATCTTTTAGTCTTTCTAGCCCTGATTCTTACTTGAACTAATGCAGAATCCTCTTTACTCATTTTCTTGCCTCCGATAACTTCTCCTTCTGGTACATGTTCAACTTGAGAGAGTAATCATTGAAAACAAAGACACATAATACATTTTCCTTAAATAATTCCAGCGTCATTGTAGATAATACACAAAAGGGTACAAGAGTGACCTAGGGAGATTAGCTGACATTATTACAGTAGTTTAGACTTGATGTCATGATGCAGAAGTGAAGACAGAGGTAGCCACTGGGGTGCACAAAGATGAGTAGATTTGGAACATAGTACTGGGTGATATGGAAAGGCAGAGATATGTGAAAGAGAACCCTTTGACTTCTAATTTGTGTTACTGGAAGGGGAAAACACCAAAGATAGGGGAGAAAGTTGCATTTGGTCTTGGACAGAGTGAGAGTGAAATAATTTTGAAAGATAGAATGGATAAATAGAGGAAGTAATTGAATCTGAGTCTGAGAATTATATATATTGATGTCATAATCATACAGATGACCATGAATTTAAAGATGTAGATGAGATTATCAAAAAGTGAATACCGGATGAAAATGTAAGCCAATATATAGCATCAGGAACACCAACAATTAATAGTAAGTAGGAGAAAAACCTGCAAGAGATATATGACAGACATCAAAAAGTTGAAAGAAAACAGGAGGGGATGGCATCCTGGTAGCTTCCAGAAAGAGTACTTCTTTCTTTCTTTCTTTTTTTTTTTTTTTATTAAGTCATTTGTACATAGATCATGAATACATTTATGCCATTATAGGAGTCAATGTGTTGATTATTTGTACAAATTGGAATGCTTATATCTTACTAATCAAAGTATATTAGACAAATCAAAGTTGTGTTAGTAGATTTGTCCCTTTGAGGTTCTCGGCCTTAGTTCATATGCTACACAGGTATGTAATCCATGAGGAGAAAGTTAGGTACTTAAAGAACAGGTACTCCTTTCATTAACTATTCTATTATTACTAAATATTTCAGCACCTCCTTAAATTCTGCACCAGAATTGAGTGTCATACCCTCCTCCTATTAATGTTGGTCCTAATCTAGCATTATAAAGTAATTCCACTGATAAATACAAACGATTCACAGTTTTTACTTGGGATATACCTTCTTTCCAGTTTCCTTAATTTTTAAAAAATGTATATTCTAGGTAATTGATAACTTTATATATATTACTTAAAATTGAAATGTACTTAACCTCTCCATGAGAACACATCTTAGCCTTACTCACCTGCCAAATCTGCCTTCTTATTTTCAGGGCAATGTGGCTTTGGATGACCCAGCACATGGCCTTCCCTTTCATGGCATTTAAAGGAGTCAGGAAATGACACTCCTATCTTCTCCTCTTGTATATAAAACTAGTTGAAAGATAGTCTCAGCAGCTGGATAGATGGAGATAAGTATTTTAACTTTTTCTTTTTCTGATAAGTTCTCATCAGAAAAATGTGCTTTTACCTCTGTGCAAAATGGACTATGTTATACATGAATTAGGCAGACTCACCACCCACCAGAGGTTACACTGCTCAATCACAAACCACCCTTGGGAGTCCTTGTCATATAAAACCTGTGTTATGGAGAAGAGCGTGTTTCCTTCCCCAAGTCATCGCTTAGGAAATTCATGAGTTCTTCCTAGAGGAAAGAGTGGAGATACAGCGACCAGAAGAGTTACTCTAATGGAGTGGATCTAAAAGTGTGGCTGCGGGATTCCTGGAGTCTTCCAGGAACCTTTTAGGGATTTGTAAGGGAGAAAGGACGAAATGGTCTTCAAAGGGCATGTGAGGAAAGCCTGGCCTGCTGAATAAGGAAGTCTGGAGGGCCCACAGGAACATTCAGTAGTTAGATTAGCACTTGGCAATTCTGTTCGAAAAGGGAGGAATGTGATTGTAAGGTCAACTATAAAATCAATGACCAACAGGAAAGGACAAAGGTGCCCAGAGTTGCAGAGAGACCAATGGAAGAGTCACAAGCAATTTCAAATAGAAAGAGGATATTTATACTTATGTGCTGCCTTTGTGTCTCCCTCTATCTCTTCTCAGTCACGAGAGGGATCCACTTCCAACTCTCTTTCAAAGTGCTCTAAGCACTTCCTTGTTCTTAAAATTTCTCTTTGTTATACGAAATCCTGTGTAGGAGGTAAGAAAGAGTCACTGGGCTTCCTCACCTAAAGTTCCCCTGCAAGGCACTGTTTCTTTCCTTATAATGATGGTCATAACTGTGCACAATGGGGTCGGATTTCTATGACCACCATATGAGTACTATGTGACTGTGGTATGACAGATCATTTGCATCACTGTGGATTTCCATTCATGCTGCTGGCTGCTCCAGTTTTACTGTGGGTTTCTATACATTTTCACTTTGTTTGTCTGAGCCTTGGCTCAATTTTCTATTCTCACCAAGTAATCAGACCAGGCCAACTGGGTCTGCAGAACTGGGAATCTGGCCTCCAACAGTAAGGTCCTCCTTTTCCAACTATGTGTCTATATGAGGCTGGTTCCTCTTTGTACACTGTAATTAAATGTTATGTCCTAGTGACTGAAAAACAGATTTGTAGATCCTGTTGTCCTTTCTTGTCAGACATGAGAGAGATTTATAAAAAACAGTTATTTTTCATAAAACTGGTATTTATATTAACATGTAAGATTGTTATCTTTACTTTAAGTGAACGTTAGGTAAATATTTAAAAAATTTCCATTCCTTATACAGCACATATAACTCATAAAAACAAAAGCTCTTTGTTGTCCTCAGTTAACACTTAAAAGTATAAAGCTGTGCTGAGATAAAAACTTAACCATGGCTCTAACAGAAGCTCCTTTGCATGGAAACATGAGGAATAGAAATGAAGAGAAACAATTGTTTCCCTTTATTCCTTTTCTTCTTGGCTCAAGGTGTTTGGATGTGTGCTTTATTGAAGATTATTGTTTTAGATGCTGCCATACTACCATAAAGTACAAGTATTCACCAGGCTTCTTTGTGAACAGAATTTGGCAGTCTTCAATGTTAGCACATGACATATATATATATGGGATAAGCTTTATTTAAATTTTATTTGCTGACTTGCTTTTCAGCCTTGTTTCATTGGCTTAAATTGAAGGACATTATTCAAACAACCTTGGTAAACTTTTGCTTCTTCAACAATTTTCATAGAAAATGTAATTGAAGTATTTTTTTTTTGACTAGTTTAGCAGTATCTTTGGAAAGATTTAGGAGAAATATCTTCCAGGCCTCAGCAATAAGGGTCATTGTGCTTACTTCAGTCCTTTGGGTTCTTTCTACATTGTAGAGATTGTCAATGAAATCCCTACTATGGTTCACTCTTTTTTGCTGGCTGCTGATAAGTTTAGGTCAGGTTCACAGTCCTCCATTAAATGCACGCTTGGTGTTAGCATGTGCTGTTCTAATAAGTGGCCTCTACTCAGCTTCTCTACTCTCAATTTATTTTAGTTCTCTATTCAGATCTATTTCCTCTTACCCATCCTCTTGTTTTCCTTGCTTTAATACTTGTAAGCCATCTTAAAACTTTTCTAGAATCTAGCAAATTTCAAGAAATAGTTTAAAAATAGTAATTTGAGTGAATCACACAGGCCAAGTGTGCAGTGGTTTTGAACTCATCCCATATCTACATTTTATGTTAGTTATTATTTTTCCCATATCCCAGGGTTAAAAAACAAAAGTCAAAATGAAACTATGTAAATTTGCAAGGCTAATGCTTTCATACTAATTAAACATGGGTACCTCAGGGTTTTTTTGGATTTTTTTCCCCATAATTACTCCAATTTGCCTCTGTCACAGACTGCTGCCACTTTTTCATTTGGAAATTTTACGGATCAGTGATATAAATGCAAATATAAATGAAAAGACTTAAAACATCCCAAATCCCTATCTTGACTCATTTACTAAAATATTCTCTCCCTGACAGGCCTTTTTTTCTCCCTTTACACAAAAGGTATTTATTTCTTTATTGAAAAACTCATTACATATGCTTGTGCAATGTCAATTAGCAATGGTGTAACAAGAAATTTTATGTTTGAGCTACAATGAATTTCTGAGGAAATCTGTTGTTTTCAAGGCTGAGGCTGCAATTGGAAAAGGTCCAAATCATTACCTAAATTTACATTCTATTGTTATGCGTGGATCTTTTTACAACTTCCGATAGGGTATTTAGAAATAAACAAAAGTTTGTTTTGTTTTCTTCTTGCTTCCATTGTGTTAAAACCATTTTACATAGCTAGCATTTGGGGGTAAAATCTAAATTAGAAACAAAAACAGAAGAATTAAGTCTCCTAAGGAACTCTACTTGTGAAGGAAGAAAATTGGCTGGTAGGAATCAGAGCTTCCGGTTGTTCTTTAGTTTCAGAACAGAAACCAAAACCAAAAGTAACATAGTAAGATAGATCTGATTAGCTACGGGAATCTGCTTGCAGTATTTTGGGAATTAATTTGGCCAGTTATATCTTCACATTTTTGTATTTCTTTACAAAAATACCACTAAATTATTTTACATTGAAATAATTTTACACCACTAAATACTTTTTATTTTACACCACTAAATACTTCTTTAAAAATACCACTAATTTATTTTACATTGAAAAAATCAATCAATTTTGGAAAATGCCATGAAAGATTACTATCTCCTGATGTGTCTCCCAAGAAACAGCGTTCGAGATTGAGATTCTTGTGCAGGAGGTTTATCAGGGAGGGCAAATCACAAGAACACCTATAAAGACGGGAAGAAAACAAGATTGGGCAGAAAGGGGCTTTAAGTGATATACAGAGACAACTAGAGGCCTTACCACCAGAGCAGTAAATCCAAACTGAGGCAAGCACAAGCCTTTGTTGGCAACATTGTCCACTCATTACATGAGATGTGACTTATGGAAGGAGCATAACCATAGGCAAGGCAGCTCTTTCCACCTGAGAGCACTTTGGGGGAGGAACTATGCTATAGATGATGCTGGAGTGGTGCTATACCTGCAACAGTCAACAATCCTGGCAGTGGGGGTGGGGAATTCTGAAGGGGAATTCTGAGCAGCCCTCTTTAGCCTTCTTGAGCCATTTTGATTGGCTGTGTATAAGTCCAAGTAGAAACAGTTCCTTCAGATTTCTGGTTTGTCTCTTCTGCTGGGGAGATTTATAAGAGGAAGATTAGTTGTGTAAATTACAGTCCTTATGCTACCCCTGATCTTAAGAGCACAAGTGATACTCATCCTTTCTCTCCTCTACCTCCCATTCTGGATTTCCTCTGTAGTATCTCTGCTGGTGTAGGTGGCTTATCTAGTGTGTTTGCTCCCAACACCTATGCCCTCATTGGCATGGCTGCTGTACTTGTCCATTCTCTATCACAGTTGGCAGAGAAGTTGTAAGAGACATGCCAATGGATCACATAATTGCTAAACATTTTCTTCCCTATCTATATTTCTGGAGAGAAACCCTACCTCCTCCTGAGTGACAGATGAATCCCACCTGTGAGGATGGAGACTCAATTCTTGCTTCCTGGTAGTATCTTTGCATTAGGAGCCCAAAGTGACTAAGTTGCATCGATAGTTGAGAGTTTAACAGTACATTAGTTATCTTCTCTGCTCACCTGACCCAGGGCATTTAGACCTGCCAAAGCTAGCCTTGCAGGGGAGCATAGAAGGTATTTATCAAGCGCCCAGTGGGAATGCAAGTAAGCAGAGCCACTCTACTTCCTTTCCTTTCTTGGCTTCCAGATTCAGACACAGCGTTTTACCTACTGGGGACACAGACCACATAAAAGTGGTTGAGTTAGTGTGTATGCTGCATCCTGAAAGGAGGTGCCTCATTTTTGCAAGTATCATCTCCATGCTAGTACCTCTGTTGTGCCATCAGATGCTTTTCCAACACTCTGTCAGGTTGACAATTTAAGGGATGATACACTGTATCGTAGGACCAGTGTTTCTCATGGTCATTATGTCCACAAACTCATCTCATTTGCCCGAAATTATGTCCTTTATCTGATATGAAATGTACAGAATTTTATTTAAGAGGCTCAAAAACTCTCTAAATCTGCAATAGTGGTGCTAGGTGAGGCTCTACATACAGAAAAATGTTCAGAGTATTCCCCTTAACCCTAAATATCTAGCTGATCTCCAGAAAAGGTGTTGTACTAGGGGCTCAGCATTGGTTCTGTTGCTGGCAAATTTGACATTTGGCAGCAGCAGTAGTAGTTAAAACAGCCTTGCAGAGAGGAAGCCCTGGCCAGGCCATCAGCCCATTTAGAGCCTCCATCCCTGCCACTGTGGCTACATATTTCAGGAGCTCTTGTGCCAGCCCTGAGTGGTTAATGACAGAGAGTGGTTAATGTCAGTTAGCTTGACACATTGAATTGTTTGGACACATTGGCTTCTAAATGCCTATTCTAGTCTGGGTGCTCTCTGGAGGACTTTAATATGTGATAGAAATACTTGGAGTCCACTGTCAGAGTCCCATCCACATGCCCTTCTCTTGACCTCTTTGTTCCTGATTTCCAGATCTTTCTCCTTCCAGATAAACTATCCTTAAATGGACATTGGTCCATGTATCTCAGATGGCACCACTTCTTTTCTTTCTCTTAGAAAGGGGATGACCATGTGTGCCATCCAAAGATCTGCTGATTGGGAGGCATTTCCTTCACTGCTGTCTTCCTGACCCTCCCCTGAGTACAGCTATACTGTAGCTATGTTCATCTTCAGCTTGAAATATTTACCAGGTGAACTCATCCTTTGAAAAGCTCAGTCATTTTCTTCCTGTCATTTGACCTTAGGACACGCTCCATGTGAACATCCATTTTTGCTCAGAAGAGGTACTATTAGGTGTAGGGAAGAGTGGCCAAAATGCTAGGTATGGGGGAACCAGGTCCCCATGTTCCCAGGTCTTGGCTCCCAGCACTAAACAATGGTTATCAGTACCAAGTCAGCAGAGTGTATGAGCAGAGCAAGCAGGTGCAAGTAGGCAAAGTGTCAAAGTTTTATTAAAGTACATTCTAGAGAAGAAATGGGTCATCCCCCCATGAATGGAGGAAATGCTGAGTTTAAGAAGATTTTTCTTTCTATGTTAATTCCCTAATTTTATGTTAAGTAGGGAGGGGGTGTTGGAATATTCAGGGTTATTTTTTTTTTTTAAGGGTGGAGAATTCCTGGAATTGGGAACCCTCCCTTTTCTATCCTCATATGGTAATCTCTGGGGGTTGCCATGGTATTTATAAATTGTTATGGTGCTGGTGGGTATGATTTTTACTATGTTAATGAGGGTCAGTCATTTGGGGAAATTATTACCTCAACTGTGTGCATGCTCCAAATACTCTCTTTGGAGTGCTTGACAATATCTCCACTTTGGGGTTTTTCTACCTCTTTTTGATAGGTCAGTCCTTGGAGACCCTCTATTGTAGACTAAACATCAGGTCAGTCTTTGGGGACCCCCTTGACATGTCATCTGTTCTTTCTTGGCAGCCTCCTCTAGTCAATTTGTTCCTTCTGGTAGACAAATCATACCTTAGCATCATCTTTTTCTCAGTGGATTCCCATGGACAAAGCATCTGCTCCCCTTTCTCCTTGTCCCTGCTCAACAGTGCCAGTGTGACAATTGTTGGTAACAGTGACTGGGATTTGGGGCCACCTGCTCATGCCATTCACTTGTGCCTTTGGGCCCTACTCATCCTAATTCTAAATGTACTATTTATGTTTTGCAATGCATTGCTGCTGGGCTAGCCTAATATTGTCACTTAGTATGTCTGATAATATCCAGCTCCTGATGGGCAGTTCTGACAGCAAAATATGCTCATGGGCAAGTGCTCCATCTAAGGGCTCAGTAGCAAGCCAGGGGCTCTTTTAGAATGGTTTATAATTATTTTTTGTAGATCACATGGCCTTGCTTCAGAACTTCAGAAATACACTTTTTGTGTATGTATTTATATATGTTTGTATTTATTTATTGAGACAGAGTCTTGCTCTATTGCTCAGGCTAGAGTGCAGTGGCAACATCATAGCTTACAGCAAACTCAGACTTCTGGCACAAGTAATCCTATTGCCTCAGCCTCCCAGGGAGTTGGGACTATAGGCAGGCAACACCACTCCTGACTAATTTTTCTATTTTTTTAGAGACAGGGTCTTGCTAACTTCCTCAGGCTTGTCTTGAACTCTTGGCCTCAAGCAATCCTCTCACCTTGGCTAGGAATACAGGTATGAGCCACTGTGCCTAGCAAAGAAAGGCCACTTTTTGAAAACTTACTAGGTGTTTACTTTGGAATTCTTTTACTAAAAGTTTCTATATCATCTCCATGTATCTTTTCCCACCATGGATACCACTGAAATCATAGATTTTGCTGTGTCATGTGCCATATGGTCCAATTGGCAAATGACACACATGAGAGTCACACTCTTGCCTGGATCTGCCACTGAGAACTTTCCTGGTTTGGATATCACCCAAAGCTAGCAGCCTTTGATGACCCTTGGTAAAAGGACTAGAGAAGAATTCCCCTAAGAGGAAAATGGTGTCTCTGGAACCTGGGAGGCCCACTAAGCATTGTGGTTCCTTCTTATTGGTGGGTATTGCAAGATACCATAATTTTTTTTTCACTCTGAGAGTGATATCTTGGGACCTCCAGACCACTTGACCCCTAAAAATATCTCTGATGTGGCCATCCCCTGATTCTTGCAGAGTTTATCTCCTGAGTCCACATTCTTTCTCTATATTTTCCATTATGGAACTCAATACTGTCAGCCTTTTATTCCTATCATTCTTCTTATCATGGTCACCTCGAAAGCAATGAGCTCTATGTTGCCAAATCCCTTGGTCAATTCCTTGTACTACTCTTTTTACTCAACCTGTCAGCATCATCTAACATGTTTAAATGCCTTCTTTTTTCCTCAAAAATTTTTCCTTACTTGATTTTGAGAATATTCTTTCTTCAACATCTTCTGGTACACTGTTCATTTCTATCACTCTCTTTTGCCTCCTCCTCACCAACATGACCTCTAATTATTGCAAATGCCCAGGTCTCTTCTTTTTTCTTTGTACTCAATCCCTAGATGATCTCCAAGTGCATGGCTTTGGAGATCTGCTAAACAATCTGATAAATTAACAAATTTTAAAACTCTTTTTTGCAATGCTCCACAAAGCCCCAGCCTTAAATATCCAATTCTCTTTTCAATATTTCCACTTGAGTGTCTAAAAAAATCTCAAATTGAAATGTTCAGCATGAAATTCTTCCTTCCACTTTGTTTTGCTCCCCCTTTTTCAAAAAAAAAAATCCTGATAATCTCTAAATTTATTCCATTGTCATACAAAGCACCTTTATTTTTCTAGTTGTTAAAAAATCTTGAGGATATCTTTGATCCTCTTATCTCTCACATTCTACATCCCATCCATTAGAAACTTCTTTGAATCAGGTCTGATAAATAAATTTCTTCCCTTACTTCAACTGTGAACATCAAACCACCATCACCTATTGCCTGGACTGTTGTAGAACTTCTTAATTGGTTTTGCATCTTTTTTTCACCTCAGCAATCCATTATGCATGCCCAAGCCAGAGTGAGCCTTTTTCAATAGGACCTAGATCATGTTCCTTTTCAGATCAAATTCTAAAATGGCTCTTTATATTTGGATCAGAATAAAACTAAAATGTGTCATGATAGCTCACAGAGCCTCATAAATGTACATGATCTGGCACCCCACTATTTCTCTGAATTCATCTTCAAACATTCTCCCCCTCATTCACTCTGCTCTTGCTGTGGAAATATTCACACATTCCAAGTCTACTTCTGTTTCTGGCCCTTTGCTCTTGTTGCGTCTCTGCCTGAAACATTCTTTCTTAAATCTTCTGGAGTTTTTTCAAATGTTCTTTTACAAGAGATGCCTTTCATACCACTTTATGTAAAATAACGCCTCATCAATACCTCCATTATCCTAATTTATTTCTTTTCCTAACACCTATTGCTAATTTATTTATTTAATCTCTTATTTTGTTACTTATTTATTCATTCTTTATTGTCTATTTCTCCTCTCCAGAATGTAAAATAAACAAAAAAACTGATCTTGTCTATTCTGCTTACTGTAGAATCACTGTGCCAAAAATGATACCTGGTATATGTAGATTCTTAATACACATTTGTTGAATAAATGAATAAAAATTATTCTATGATGCTTAAAATAGTGAAATTTTCTCTCAGGCATGGAAGTAAAATTTGCAAAATTTTTGTAGGTATATTTTCTTATGACATATATTTTTAAAGTTATGTTTTGATTTCATTATTTTGTATGTTTGTAAGCATCAGGACAATAGCTAAATGAGATATTGAGTATAAGTGTTACTTCACACTAGTTTGATTTTTTTGGTATGTAATCCTGTATGTCTGTAGCAAATGTGATATTGAATTTATATCTGATTATGATAAGATGCCTTTCTAGGTAACTTGGATATGGGGCTAAGGAAATCCATCATTGCTAATATTTTCAAAATGTATTTTAACTTCCCAAGGAACAACTAGCTAAGTAAAATATATTAGCAAAACCCACTTGTAATATGTAACTTGTGCTACTTGAACTAGGAAGAGAATTTTTAAAAAGTATAAAAAGTTGTAAAGTATTACCTTGAAATGATAGGAAAGAAAGATGATGAAGCATATGCCTTAATTCTTCTAATTAATAAAGCAAAAATGTAGATGAGAAGTAAATAATATAAAGTAACAAAAATGTAATTAAAAATCATAGCCCAGAAGATTATACACTTAACTATGTGCCACAGACCTTTGAAATGGTATACAATCCTCATAATACCCCCCTGAGGTAGATGCTACTGCTCTCTCCCATTTCAAAGGTGAGTACTCAAAGTCTAAGAGAAGATTGTGACTGGCCCATGGCCAAAGAAACGTTGGAGTCAGCATTGCCGAGTAGGTTTTCTGACTCCAGAATCATGATCGTAAAGATCATGTGCTAGGAGATTTTAGCATAATTCTAAGCAGAGCGTTGGGAGGAGTAGATGTCGTCTACTAAATATCATGTTACTTCAGAAATCCAAGGTAATATGTTTATCCTTAATTGGTACTAGTTCAATTAGGTCCTTTCTGTGATTAGATTTATTTGAAATATGTGATAAAGGAAACTATCCTTGATTATAAAGGAAAGAGAACTGGAAGTTATTTTATGTTCAATGCTATTCATTTAGTCATTTTTCAATATCCATGGTGGATTGGTTTCAGGAACTCGTTGGGATACCAAAATCCACAGATTATCAAATCCCTTATATGAAATGGCTTAATATTTGCATATAACCTATGCACATCCTCTCTAAGCTTTTGTCATCTTTAGGTTACTTAAAATACCTAATACAATGTAAATACTACGTATATGGTTATTATACTGCATTGCGTAGAGATTAATGCCATGAAAAAAGTCTGCATATGTTCAGTACCGACAGAGCCACATATCTTTTTGATTTTTCAGTTATTCTGTCTATGGTTGGTTGAATTCATGGATATGGAACCCATAGACAGAAGGTTGAGCACATGTTTAAAATTGTCATTCTAGCTAATAATGTAGCATGATATTTTTAAACAAATGCTTGTATTATAGTATAGGCTGGTTAAGAGAACTACTCATACTAAAGAGAACTGAAGCCATTCCTCCAAAGTTAGAAACAGCTGGTAATGGAGAATTGATATTATCTGTCCTTAAATTTCCATTTAGGTATTTATTTTTTAACATTGAAACATTCAGGACAAAGAAGATGAGAAAGAATTCAAAAAGCATTTAGAAAGTCCTTTCAATGCTCAAAGAGTATCACTGAATGCTTTGGGCTACCCAAAGAATTCAAGTATATTCTTTGACCTTTAAGGCACCTTATTCCATGATGTTAATCTTTGAATAATCTAACTAACTATATAAACAGATGCAGAATTAATCTATAGTCTTCCTTGCAAGGGATTGCTCTGTTTTGTGATCAGAGACCCTAAAAAAGAAATTATAGCATGTGGCACAGGCAGCTTCCATCCTTCACTGTGACATAAGTCTTGATATACAGCACAAAACTATTTTTTGTTGTTCTTAGGCTAATAGTTTCAGGCATAAAGCATTAACCACATGAGGTCACTGTTGTTCATACATGAATTATAACTACCAGATAGATCATGATTCTCCTGGTTGAGTGGTTTGGGATCTATGACTTGAATAAATAACATGCGTGGAGGGATGGAGATGCTGTATTCCATAACACATATTTCAGAGAGTCACTTAGCTATACTTTAAAATTTTAGGATGTATTTTATGGATAAATCAGCAATTACTGTTAATAAATCCAAAATTTAAAGATTTGAGGGTAGTTTGATTAAGGAAGAAAAAAGATTTCATAATGTATACAAAACTAACTTTGTTCTCAGAGTAATTCTGAAATTATCTGCATATGAGATTCTTAGTAATTAGTCTTCCTTGATGGTTTTAAAGAGCATGCTACATTTCATAGATTTAAATTCAGCTAATTATTGTAGAAAATTTTCAGCAATATAAGAAATGAATTATTCATTATTTAAAGTGTATTTTAAATCCATGGGGCCAAGAAATTGATTGTGAAAAATAATAGCTGTTGACATAGGTACTATTTCCTCAGTCAGAAGCTCATTTTGAATTAAGGCACTTCAGAACTAGTGAATTAAGTGATAAACACAGAAATATTAGGCCTTCCAAACAATGGTATATCCTGGATATAGCGTTTATGTACCAGATAACATTACAACTGTGTCTGTTTCTGTGTGTGTTCTTGCTACTGCTCCCACCATGAACTAGACAAGACCAATTTTGTCAATGTCAGTGACAACCTCCATGATACTAACTCTAATCAACTCTTCTAGGCTTCTTCTACTGGATTTCTCGATAACATGAAAAAGATTTGACCACCCCTTTTCCTGTGAATTTTCTCTTGCTCTGCTTTCTATAATGCCACCTTCCTCTAATTGTCTCTTATTTTAAGTTTTTAAATATGTTCCTGTCTCTGGGATACTCAATCCTTAAATGTTGGTATTCTTAAAAAAAAAAAAAAAGTTGGTATTCTTAAGGTCTACCCTGAATCTTCTCATCATCGCTCTCTACTACCTCTACAAGTGATCTTAGTATTTCCATTTCTAAAAATACTAACCTGATGACTATGTAAGTTATATCTGCAGCCCCCTTTTTGTTCACCTCCAGACAGGGATCTCCAAAATACCTAGTTAACACTTCACACAGACATTGTACCTCAGCATCTAGTACATTCCTGATAAATGGTAGAAATATTAGGATATTTCTTGAGTGAATTAGTGTGCAGGCATGCCTGTACATCATGTGTGCACCAGCTCACATATGAGTTATGTGTGTTGGGGTTACATTAGTTCCAATATATATTAAGACTATGAGAGGAAACATATGAAATAGAATTCTAGCAGGGTGTCCATAAAGTTCATGTGCACATTAAAATAGCTATTTTAAACTTATAGGAGAAAAAATCCCTTATACTCTTCTTTGTGTCATATTTTTGAAGATCTCTTCTAAATCACATCAAATTTGCTATCTTATTATACATAAAATATTGAAAGTCATAGGAAATGATTATTGATTTTCTGTGATTTTTTAGTGACTATTTTACATTCCTGGCCAAATTTTCTAATGTTCTTTTCCAATTCCTTTTTTTTTTGCTGAGGGGGGGATATTTTGGGGAGGTATTTCCTATCTCCACTAGGAAATAGTGCCTTTCATTTCATACTGTCTTTCAAATATTAATGAGAAATGGATGAATATTGTGATAACCTCACTAACATGATCATGTTTGTGTCATAAATATTTCTACTGAATATTTGGCAACCATTATTTTCTAAAATTAAAAACAATTAAATTTGCCAACTTGAGTGAGTGGAGTCACAGAAGATGGAAGCCTCAGGAAGGTTAGGTTCTAAAAAGAAAATAAATGCATTAATGGGAATATAAGCCAGCATTTTAGTATTAATATTATGTGAGATAAAACTGATAGTCATGTTAAATAAGATCAAATGGGCCTAGTGGTTCCTCAGAATATTTTCAATGTCAGAGAGCCTACCCTCCTATACATTTCTCTTTTTATGATTTGTAGGCTAATTAATTTTGAAAAGCTATAGATAGCAAGCCCTTATTAAACAAAGATTATGTCTCCTTGATTGTCTCTTTTATAGGACCAGGCATGACTAATGAGAAAAAACACACTAAGCTCAAATTTCACTAGAGTTTTTAACCTAACCAGTTCATTCTGACTGCTTAGTTCCAAGGCTTATTTTTGTCACTAACTTTTCCAATTCCTGTTATTGTAAATTATACTTCTAATCTTCTATAAGATTCAATTCAAGCCTATTTCTATTTCTAAGTTCTAAGCATTAAATTTTCATTCAGTATAACATATGTTAAAGTTATACATCAGGGGGCAGTGCCTGTGGCTCAAAGGGGTAGAGCGCCAGCCCCATATTCTGGAGGTGGCGGGTTCAAACCCACACCCGGGCCAAAAAAAAAAAAAGTTATACATCAGGCCATTGGACTATTTCTGTAAATGTTTTGAAGACTGATTGACACTTTTTAAAGTTAAAAATTATGACAGTCATCATTGACTATTATTTTGAATTGCTCATGTTACTGGATGTATAGTGAATAATAACATATAATAAATCTTTTCTTGATTTGAAAACAACTTATTCTTTTCCTGCTTGGTAATAAAAATAATCCCTTATAAATTTAACCCTTCAAATCAGTGTCCCAGAGACAGAACATAGAACCTGGCATCACAGACAATACCTGTCTGTCTTGATTTTTTTTCCATTACTCTAGGAAAGTATTGGTAAACTAGTTGACATACAATTAAAAACACTGGTAGATAGCAAAACTTAGAGTCTTCAGAGATAATTGATTATTAACACTTTTGTGTGTGTTTGAGAGAGAGAGAGAGAGAGAGAAAGTGGCGTGTGTGTATGCCTGGATGTCTGACTAGATAGGTCTGGATTTGCCATGGTGTTTAAATAAGAAGAAGAGCAAAGAACTTGTGAGTATTTTAACTCTCTGCTTTATTCATAGCCTTTTGAATCAAAGACCTCTAAATACTGAGAGACCATATAATTTATTAAAACTGGGATCCTTTTGAGAGTCAAAGGGGGGCATTATTTATAACTATCCTGAGATAATAAGAATAAATTAGTTTTGTTCTGGATACGCTGGGATTCACAGTTTACCTCCTGAATTAATCTGATGAAAGATTTGAATAGTAGGTTAGAAGCCCTTGATCATTATCTGCCCTGTTATGGAGGGATGCCTCTCCCCCAAAACTGGACTTTTCAAATTATTAACTTCTCCTTTCTTAGTCACTTTGAAATCAAGAGCACACAGGTCCTTTGGATCCCGAAGGTTTTCTTGTTGTAAAAGTATATAGCAAATTACACAGCTAATTAAGGAAACAAATGAAGTTCAGTCTCTTTTTCTAAGGGCCTCAATGTTCAAGATACTTTCTGCATCCTAGATTTTAGTCCAATGAGCATGAACTTTAGAATCAAACAGACATAAACTTAAGGGCTAGTCTACCATTTATTATCTGTATGTGTTTGGGCAAATTATTATACTCTTTAAATCTCAGTTTCTCTATGAATTATATGGTGATGTTATAAGGATGTATATTGGATAAGAGTTATATAGTGTTTAGCATAATGCTAGGCAAATAATATATGTCCATGTACAGTCAATGTTTTATATCATTAATCTCATTAGTTTCTAACTATTGGCTATCTAACTCATGGCAGCAAAGAACAATAGATAAAATATTTCCAGCACCAATTTTTTGCTGAGATCCATATACATATATCAAGTTCTTTACTTGATGTCGAAACTTGGTTATCTAGAAGACACTACAAATGGAGGGAAACAAACAGAACCATTTGTACAAGACAAAAAAGCACAACTTGACCCCCCTCCAAAAACCTTTTCCATTTTTGGAAATTGTTTGCCCAGATCCTCAAGATAAAAATCTGGGAGTTACCCTTAATCACTACCATTGCAACCCCGCTCCCATTCCATGTGCCATTCCAAGTACTGTTGGCTCCAGCTCCCCAGATTTCTCAAATCTGACCACCCCTACTCCTCATAAGGACACCTTTAAACAGGCAGTTATCTCATGCTTGAGTCACTAAAATTGAGCCTTTACCTGTTCTCTATGCAATGCTTTAAATCAAAGCTGCCTAAGGGAGATATAAAAAACTCACAACAGATCACATTCATTCCCATCATTAAGCATTCCAATGCATTCTTACTTCTTTTTGAACAAAACTCATTATGTTTTTATTTATTTATTTTTTAAATCACGGCCTAAGAGGCCATTTTACATGATCTAGATGCTGCCTACCTCTCTGGGCTCTTGGTCTCTTGCTGCCAGGAGTTCTCCTATTCTATTCCTGTCAATGTGGTTGTCTTTCTACTCTTTGGATTTGATACTCACGTTTCCTCTCCGGACCTTTGAACTTTCTATTTCCTCGGTCTGACTCATTGTCTTCCTGAATACTCTCATGGTTATCACCATCACTGTTTTAGATTAACTTCTTTTTCTTTGTAGAGGCAGTCCTTAACCATCCTACCCCATCCTCTGTAAAATACTTGTATTATACACTTTCTATCCCTCCCAGCTACTAGACTGGGCATGCATGATGTATGCATTTACCACATATAATTAATTTATTGTTTTCTTTTTCCCAGTAGGAAATAGGTGCCATAAAGGCAGGAACTTAGTCTTTTCCACTACTATAATCCCCAAAATTCCTGGTACATAGTGGATGCTGCAAATATTTACTAAGTACACTATGTTTTGTTCTCTATTTTATTTCTTGGCCTTGCTGGTCATCTTCATATGCCTGCTTTCATCAAGCCTGTAATAATAGATTGGAGAATAAAACACAAGCTCTCACCTACAACTTCAAGCACCAAAACAATGCTGAGGGAATAAGCAACTGAATCAACATTGCTTAGTGTCGATGCAGGTTTAGTAAATGTAGTAACTAAAAAATAATACAACAAATAACGCAGCTAAAAGCTGACACTCACCTTTATTACTAATAAAGGTAATTGGAGAATATATTTTCAGGAAAGTGAGAGCCTTAACACCAAATTAGACAGTCTTAATTAATAAGACTAATTAATCATAGCTTGGCATGGCTAATAATCATAGCTTCACCATACATGGAAATGGCTTTGTAAAACTTATGATGTGGTACATGTGGAGATGCTGGCTCCTTACAGAGTGAGGGATGACTGGGCTGAATGGGTCTGGGCTCTTCTTTTAAATTTACTACTCAAATTAAGCTTCTATCCCCTGCAGAGAAATGAATGAAAGTGCAGAGACAGCCATCAATGGTATAAATATGGAACTAGTACTAACAGAGAGAAATATCAGGAGTGGTGAGGAACTAGCCCCCAGCTATGACTAACAATGTAATTTTTCAGAATGTATTTCTATTAGATTAATGTTTGCACATTAGCTTAAAAAAATTCATGAATCATGAAAGCAAGAGAAAAGACCATATTTAATATTCCAGACCGAGATGAAATGGCCGTAACTTTAAAAATACAGAGATCTTTAGAAATAACTTTCTAAGATATCCTTGGCAATTATCATACTAAGACTAACATTTGAAATGTATTTTAAGTCAGCGTTTTAGTTCTGTAGGCACTTATGTAGAAGATGAAATGGAGAAATTAACCCATTTTTTTTGAAGAACAATTGCTTTTTATGACTAAATTTGGGAGCTCTGCATTACTTCCCCAGTGCGATAAACAAACGTTAAAATGGTTATTACTAAAAGGTCTTAGCTTCAATTTTCTGTCCTCTAAACATAACAGAATATATTAAATATGTAGAAATGTTTTGCGCTCAGTGTGAAGTTAGTTACACTGAAGTACAGATTTTTTAAAGTGGAAAACAAAGTGGCTCTATAATGTTTTTGCAATTTTATGTTTCTTTAGTGGTCAAAGATTTTTAGCATCTATTTTTGAGATTATACTTATCCAAAGCATCATAGTAGATAATTATTATTATTTTTTAAATTGAGACAGAGTCTATGTTGCCCTCAGTAGAGTGCTGTGATGTTATAGCTCACAGCAACCTCAAACTCTAGGGCTCAAGCGATTCTCTTATATCAGCCTCCCTAGCAGCTGGGACTGCAGGCATCTGCCACAATGCCTGGCTGTTTTTTTTGTTTTTTTTTTTTTTTTTGAAGTTGTTGTTTAGCAGGCCCAGGCGGGTTTGAACCCACCAGCCCTGGAGCAGATGGCCGGCACCTTAACCACTGAGCTATGGGTGCCCAGCCCATAGTAGATAATTATTAAAGAAATCAACTCAACTCTAGGGAGTAGAAGGGAGTTAGCTGAGAGGAGGCCGTGGCCCATCACCTCACTTTCATCCCTGGGAAAGAATGGGTAGCATCATGTTGGTCCTTCTCTGACCATTTTCTCAACTAAGGGGCCACATTGATCCACTTGACTTTAAACAGTGTGATCATCCCTAGGACGCAGAACACCAAAACCTAGATTCATTGTGGTCTTAAACAAGTGGTTGTTCTCTAGAATTATTTTCAAGATGCAGTGACAATCTCCTAATTTCAAAGCATGACCAGTACCCCGCACCCCCATCAATACCTCCTTTCTTTGTCATATTCTCTTTACTACATAAATGTTCTCATGCCATCACATCCCCTTCTCTTCTAGTCCTATGTTCAACTCCCAATGTGAGTCTCGTTCATTTGTGATTCCCATTAGGTTGATGAGGAATCAGCAGACTTTGAATAATCCTCTTTGAACTTGCTACCCTCACTGCCCTGAATGATTGCAGGCTGGTAAATTACCTCATTCCGGGCAAGCATGATACTAACACTTTCCATAATCTAATACTCAATGTGAAGAAAGTGGGACACGAGGTCCATCTGCCAGCAGTGGGCCATTAAGCACTAGATTAGAGACTCTGAAACTTCTGTTGGCCTCCACTGAGCAACTGGCTCCTCTATCAAATTAGGAGATTGTCACTAGATCAGGAACAAAGTCCTATAGATAAAACTTGTTTCAGTACGCAATGGATCTAGTTCTTGGTGAAAGCCCTGGGGATGATCAGCCTGACTGAAGTTCACTGGATTAACATGGGATTTAGGTAATAGAAGTGTTAACTACCAATTTGCTCAGGAAAAACATTCCAAAAGGGGGAGTAAAAATGGTAAAGTCTCTAACCAAAAGACACTGTAGCTTCTGTGATTCTCAGCCCATCTGGGACGTTTGTTTGTTTTTTGTGTGTGGTAGATGTTATTTTCTGTTTGCCTCTAAGATAAGACCATAAGCAGTAAAAGACAAGTTTCTGTCTGAGCAGGGAAAATAAGATTCCAATGTTCGTAATTATAAAAGGCATTTATATCAATAAAATGTATGTCAAAATGTGTGTTTTGGTATTTGAATTTTAAGGCAACTATATATGAAATGTCTGAAATAATGAATTTTTTTTGTGAGCATAATCTTGAAAATACTTTGTACCTTGTTGAGAACTATGTTAATCACGCCCATTACTCAATTTTACTGACCACGAATACCACTCTGTTTCATTAAGCTTTTATTTGTAACATAGTACATTTATTTTTTTTAAAGACAGAATCTCACTCTGTTGCCCATGCTTAAGTGACATATCATCAGCCTAGCTCACAGTAACCTAAAACTCCTGGGCTCCAGAATCCTCCCACCCCGGCCTCCCAGAATGCTAGGGTTTACAGGCATTGTTCCTGGCCAACATGCTGTATGTCTTTATTGCACCCAAACACTCAAGTTATTTTCCAGCTTATGGTACTTCCTCCTATAGCAAAAAAGAAAAGAAAACTCTCTCCAAAAAGTCATTTTTACTTGGTAAAATAAAATTTTTCAGATGAAATATTCACTTTTAAGACCTCTTCACAGAAATCACTTTCTAGTTAAAAAGACTATGATCACAAGAATATGACAATTTTGTCACCATGCAAAATGTGAAAACTGTAATTAACACAAGACAGTTCACAAAGTTTGTGACAATATAGATATCACTTGGGCAATCAAATCATGAAATGCTGTAGGAAAAGGAAAACAAAAAAAGCATTTGGCATTCCATGTTCATAGGAACCATGAAATAGCTTTAATCATTTGGTATTACGATAGCCCTACTCAAACGAATGCAAACAACTCTAAAAACTATACACTTACAATAGTTTTATGATGTCTTAAATTAATTATACAAATATTTCCCTCGCTTTTTTCCTTTTTGCTACATTATAAATATATTCTCTAGAGCATTGTGAGAATGGCACTCTTTAACTCAATATTGATCATCTAATTATATATTGCCATTTGAATAGACACTTAATTCCTATCATTCCATCCATAGGCATAGTTTAAAGGGAATGTATTAAAAAAAATCAAATAACATACATTTACAGAAATATTCACATATTATAATGTATTTAAGCTTAAGACATTATAAAAGTTATTGCGAGACAAAAATTGCGTACTGTGTGTTATTTAAACATGAGTCTCCTGATACATTTGGATCTGAGCATGGGGATACCCTTGCTCACTATAACAACTGATAGGAAACATTAGCTTTTATTCTTAGAATTCAATATTAAAATATTTGCCAAAGGATCTGTAGAAGCACAAATCCATCATATACATTATAAAGGCAAAGGATAGAAATAATAAATTTATCTGATACTTTAGATTAAAAATACACTTGGTGTGGCTTGGACTTAGTGTTCAACAGAGAGCAAGGCTTTTGGCTCCAGTTTTGGTTGCTTTCTGTACTTCCAGTTCCTTCTTTCCAACACACTCATGTACAGTAGGTAGATGAATCTTTCTAAGCATGGCTCTTGTCACCACTCTATTCATGACCTAGAAGCAGTTGCTTAGTGCTTACGAAATAAAAGTCCAAACTCTTCAGACTGACATTCAGTTCTGCCATTTCCACAGCATGCCCTCTATTATCCATCAGGCTCCTGTGCTGCCCCTAAACTGACCTTGCGGAGTTCAGATCTGTGATTTTTTTTTTTTTTTCCTAGCTGTAAGACTTGAGCCAGCTAAATAATCTGGCTTATCACTGAGGTGGCCATAACACCTCCTGGGGAGTGCCATAGCCTTCAGCCCTCACCTCTACTGATTTACAGCCTTTAATTTTCTTCTTATGGTAGTTGTAGAACCTCTCCCCTTCCCCACGTGGCCCCACCTATTTTCCAAATGTTAGCCCCTACAGGTGGCACCTGTGTTTCACTTAACTTGCAGCTCTTAACGGGTATAACATTTCTGTTCCCCTTCCCTGGCTCCTCTCTCCCTTCACCCCACCTGCTGTTATTGTCTTCTCTGGGAGGGACGAGTGTATCTTTCAGAGGAGGATCCTGAGCAGGCAAGGAGAAGGAAGAGAAATTCATCACTTTCAGTCACTGGTAGAAAGTGTACAAGGGGCTGAAGTAGAAGTAGCAGACAAATGAGAAGGTGTTTAACGGTTTCTTCTCTCCCTTGTATGGTGGGTATAGACCAAATGCAAAGTTTAAAGGAGAGTATTTTTTGACGCATTTTTTACCCCCATATCCCCAGTGGCATCAGAATAAATTGACAATGTGATGTAGTTGACAGAGGAAAAGCATGGGAACAATTTCCTGTGCCCTCTGGTCTCCTAAGTCATGTGTGGCTGGAAATGTCCTTTGGCCCATGGAGGGATCTTCAGTCTAGTCAACAATGCTGGCGAGACTCACAGTCTAAGGTTGTAATGTCAAAGAGGTGGTTACTGGGCTGAACGTCAGTTGTTATGACTACTGAGAATTTTATAGTGACAAGAAGAAGAAGTTGGTGCTATGTGGTTTTGCCAAAAAGGCACATATAAAGCCAAAAATACTTTGGAAGGCAGGACCATTGGCCGTACATCCATCCTCAAGATCATTACCAGGAGACATCAAAGAAGCACCCGTATTTACCACAGATGCCCAGGAAAACCCCCCTGGATACATTAAAGAATCATGGTGTCTTTACCGGGCAGTCCTAGGACAGGTGATGAACAGACTTACCAAAGAAGTCACGGTGCTGTACTCCAGCTCCCAGCAACAGAAGGTGACCCTGAACACCTTCCTCCCTCGTCCACCTTTGACTGTCCTTTGTTCAGCCAAAGGACAATGTAAGTATGTTATCCCAGTAAAGAATGCACTCCTTTAGTTCAAAAAGAAAAAAAACCGAGTAAAGGAATTATAGGGTCAATTGGAAGGTCTATTTTTAGATCTTTAAGTACTCTCCAAACATCCTTCCAAAAGTAATATATTAGTGTGCATTCCCACCAGCAGTGGCAAAAGTGTTCCCTTTTCTCCACATCCACGCCAACATCTATGGTTTTGGGATTTTGTGATGTGGGCTAATCTTACTGGGGTTAGATGATATCTCAAAGTATTTTTAATTTGCATTTATCTGATGATTAAGGGTGATGAGCATTTTTTCATGTGTCTGTAGACCTTGTGCCTGTATTCTTCAGAGAAGTTTCTCTTTAGGTTCTTTGCCCACCCTGAGATGGGATCACTTGTTCTTTTCTTGCTCATACATTTGAGTTCTCTGTGGATTCTGGTTATTAAACTTTTGTCGGAGGCTTAACCTGCAAATATCTTTTCCCATTCTGAGGGCTATCTCCTTGCTTTACTTACTATGTTCTTGGCTGTGCAGAAGCTTTTTAGTTTGATCATGTCCCAGTAGTGTATTTTTCTAATGCTTCAATTGCCTAGGGAGACCTCATCATAAAATATTCGCTCAGGCCGATTACTTCAAGAGTTTTCCCTGTACTTTCTTCCAGTATTTTTATAGGTTCATGTCTTAAGTTTAAATCTTTAATCCAGTGAGGGTCTCTCTTAGTTAATGGTGAAAGTCTTCTACAGGTCGCCAGCCAGTTCACCCAGCATCATTTGTTAAATAGGGAATCTTTTCCCCATTGAATGTCTTTAATTGGCTTGTCAAAGATCAAATAATGGTAAGTAGCTGGCTTCATCTCTTGGTTCTGTATTCTGTCCCATGTGTCTACCTCTCTGTTTTTGTGCCAGTACCATGCTGTTTTGATCATTATCAATTTGTAGTATAGTCTGAGGTCTGGTAGCATAATTCCTCCTGCTTTGTTTTTATTTCTGAGTAATGTCTTGGATAGTCAAGGTTTTTTTCTGATTCTATATAAAATGATGTATTATTTTTTCAAGATCTTTAAAATATGACAATGGAGCTTTAATAGGGATTGCATTAAAATTGTATATTACTTTGAGTAGTATGAACATTTTAACAATGTTGATTCTTCCCAGCCATGAGAATGGTATGTTTTTCCATTTGTTAACATTTTCAGCTGTTTCTTTTCTTAAAGTTTCATAGTTCTATTTATAGAGATCTTTCACGTCCTTTGTTAGATAAACTCCCAAATATTTCATCTTCTTTGGCACTACTGTGAATGAAATAGAGTCCTTGATTATTTTTTCAGCTTGCCTATTGTTGGTATATATAAAGGCTTCAGATTTATGAGTATTGATATTGTAATCTGAGATGCTGCTGTATTCCTTGATCACTTCTAAGAGTTTTGTAGTAGAATCCCTGGTGTTTTCCAGGTATACAGTCATATTATCTGCTAATAGTGAAAGTTTGATCTCTTCTGACCCTACATGGATACCCTTGATCACCTTTTCTTCCCTAATTGCAATGGCTAAAACTTCCATTACAAAGTTAAAGAACAGTGGAGACAATGGGCAACCTTGCCTGGTTCCTGATCTGAGTGGAAATGATTTCAATTTAACTCCATTCAATATGATGTTGGCTTTGGGTTTGCTCTAGTTGGTCCCTGTTAGTTTAAGAAATGTCCTTTCTATACCATTTTTTTTAAAAAAAGAAAATGGTATAGAAATGACCTCCTTCTAGATCATGAAGGAATGCTGGATATTATCAAAAGCTTTTTCTGCATCAATTGAGAGAATGATATAGTCTTTAAAAAAATTTGTTTATGTGCTGAATTATATTTATAGATTTACATATACTGAACCAGCTTTGAGATCCTGGGATAAAGCCCACTTGGTTATGGTGTATAATTTGTTTGATGTGTTGCTCAATTCTGTTTTTTAAGATCTTGTTGAATATGTTTGCATCAATATTCATTAGTGATATTGTTCTATAATTTTCTTTTCTTGTTGGGTCTTTTCCTAGTTTGGGGATCAAGGTGATGTTTCCTTCATAGAATGTATTGGGTAGTATTCCTTCTTTTTCTATATTTTGGAAAAGGTTTAGTAATACAGGTACTAGTTCCTCTTTAAAGGTTTGTTAGACCTTTCTGACGTGAAGCCATCTGGTCCTGGGCTTTTCTTTTTAGGGAGATTTTGTATAGTTGATGCTATTTCAAAACTTGATGTAGGCCTGTTCAACATTTCCATTTCATTCTTGCTGAGTCTTGGGAGCTGGCATGTTTCCAAGTATTGGTCAATTTCCTTCAGATTTTCATATTTCTGAGAATAACATTTTTTGTAATATTCATTAAGGATTTTTTTGAATTCCTGAGGAGTCTGTTGTTATTTCGTCTTTAGCATTTCTGATTGATGAAATTAGAAATTTTACTCTTTTTTTCCTAGTTAGGTTAGCGAAATGTTTATATATTTTATTGACTTTTTCAAAAAACCAACTTTTTGATTTATTGATGTTGTATAATTCTTTTGTTTTCAATTTCATTTAATTCTGCTGTAATTTTGGTTATTTCTTTTCTTCTGCTGGTTTTGAGATTGGAATGTTCTCCTTTTCCAGTTGCTTGAGATGTCCCATTAAGTTGTTAACTTCCTCTGTTTCTGTTCTCTTGAGGAAGGCTTGCAGTGCTATAAATTACCCTCTTAAGACTGCTTTTCTGGTATCCCAGAGGTTTTGGTAATTCATGTCCTCATTGTCATTTTGTTCCAAAAATTTGGTAATTTCCTTCTTAATCTCATTTATGACCCATTTATCATTCAGCATTAGTTTATTTAACTTCTATGTTTTTGTATGAGTATGCAGATTCCTGTTGTTACTGAGTTCAACTTTTATTCCCTGGTGGTCTGAGAAGATGCAAGAAATAATTTCTATTCTTTTGAATTTGTGGAGGTTAGACTTGTGACCTAAGATGTGATCAATTTGGAGTATGTTCCGTGGGTTGATGTGTATTCAGTTTTGTTAGGATGAAATGTTCTGCAGATGTCTGTTAAATTCAAATGTTGAATGATTAAATGTTATGTAGATGTCTGTTAAATCCAAATGTTGAATAGTTAAGTTTAAATCTAAAATTTCTTTGCTTAGATCCTTATTGGAGGATCTATCCAACACTGCTAAAGGAGTGTTAAAATCTCCGAATACTATGGAGCTGGAGGAAATCAAGTTGTTCATGTCTGTTAGAGTTTTTCTGATAAATTGAGGTGCACTCTGGTTGGGTGCATAAATATTAATAATTGAAATTGCATCATATTGGATATTACCCTTAACAAATATGAAGTGTCCATCCTTATCCTGTCTTACTTTTGTAGGTTTAAAGCCTATTTTGTAGGTGAATATGATTGCAACATCTGCTTTTTTCTGCTTTCCTTTTGTCTGGAATATAAATGACCATCCCATTCACCCTGAGTCTATATTTATCTTTTAAGGTAAGATGAGATTCTTGCATACAGGAGATATCTGGACTGAGTTTTTGTATCCAGTTAGCCAACCTGTGCCTCTTTAGAGGACAATTTAAGCCATTAACATTAATTGAGAATATTGATAAACCTGCTAGAATTTTGGGTATCGAGTTTTTCGAAAGTCCAGTGGACATTTTTAATCCTTTTGCCACTGTGGAAGTTGGAATTTGATCAAAAGTTTCTGAGTGAGTTTACTTTTGTGGTGGAGGATTGCACTTGTCATTATGAAGGATAGGTCTGAGAATATCCTGGAGAGCTGGTTTAGTTATGGCAAATATCTTCAACATTTGAATGTCATTAAAATATTTACTTTCTCCATCATAAATGAAAGTCACTTTATCTGAAGACAGGGTCCTGGGTTGAAAGTTATTTTGTTTTAGCAGATTAAAAGCTGATGACCACCTTCTTCTAGCTTGAAAGGTTTCAGGGGAGGGATCTCCAGTTATTCTGATATTTTTCCCTTGTAGGTTATGGTTTTCTTCAATCTGGTTGCTTTCAGAATTTTCTCCTTCATATTAACTTCAGTGAAGTTAATTATGATGTGCCTGGGGGATTCTTATTCTGGTTGAGTCATGCTGGGGTTCTGAAACTGCTATCTGAATTTCAGAATCTCTTGGCATATCTGGAAAGTTCTCTTTAATAATCTCGTGAAGAAGAGCCTCTGTGCCTTGCAAAGCCACTTTGTCACCTTCATGGACAAATATTGCTTTTCTTTGAATTTTCCCAGAGCTCTGTATGGGAATGATCCATTTTTACTCTCCATTTCTCTTCCTCTTTGAGAGTTTGGGAATGTTTGAAAGCTTTGTCTTCAATGTCAGAAATCCTTTCTTCTGCTTGGTCCATTCTATTACTGAAGGATTCTACTATATTTCTCAGGTCTTTGGAAGCTGCAAATTTTTGTCTCAATTTGTCAAAATATTTGGTGATTTTTTTCTTTGAATTCCTTGAATTCTTTAGACAACTTTTGAAATGCTCCTTGAATTTCTAATTCCAACTTTTCCTCTATTTTATTGATCTTATTTGCAATCCAAATTCTGAATTTTGTTTCTGATATCCCAGCCATCTATTTATGAATGGGATCTTCAGTTGTCTCTGCCAAATTGTTCCTTGAGGGGGTGGTTGATGTACTCTGGTTATTCATGTTACGGGAACTTTTCCGCTGATTCTGCCCCATGATTATTTTACACCATTTGGCTAGATGAGAAGTTAAGGAGAAGTTGGGTTGGGTGCTCCAGGAGTAGTGAGTAGTGTTTGGCCAGTCCTTTGTCCAAAAGCTGGGACTTGAGTCTGTATCTTTTCCCCTAGAGCTTTGCCAAAGACCCGTACATTGCTAAATCCTGAGAAACTGGGGATCTTCTTGGTGTGGTGGGGCTAAGTGGCTCTGTCTTATTTTTAGCTGTCTTACCCTATTGAATCAGTTACTCTGGGTTGAAGTCTCAGCTGTGGGGAAATACCAGCAATTGAGTCATATCGCTCCCCACAGGCAACAACTGGAAAAGAAAAATCAAACCTTTCCACAACAAAACACCCAGAGTATCACTTTGGATAGTCCTCAGGTGAGTGGCCCAGTTCAAGAGGTCCAAATCAATTGTCCCAGTCAGCACCAGTCTCAGGTTGGAGAGTTCAAAAGGTCTCTGGCAACTAGATAACAAAGATGTGCTGGCAGCTCGAGTATGACTCACTCCAGTGCTCCGTGAAGTCAGGAGAACCCACCCAGCAAATAAATTAGTCTGGGAAGGTTGATGTCTCCTTCCCCACCTTGCACCTCTGTCACACCCAGTCACTGGTATCCCCACAGGGCTGTGACCCAGTTCCCTCCAATGAGTAGATGCTCCAGGGGTTTGTGCCTGCCTGAGACACAGGGAGATATATGTCTCCTCGGCCAGGCTGCCACACTCTGCCACCATCTGGCAGGGGGATGTGAAGCCTCTGGTGCTTAATGGGGGCTGGGGTATTTCACTCAGTTTCAGCCCTGCCCCTGATTAATGTTGCTGACAGAACAGAACAACTTTGCAGAATTTGCTTCTGTCCCAGCTATGTCCCCGTGAGGACCAGAGGCTGTTTGAGCAACTCATTCCTGTCTGTGCCCTTGCCCTGTCTTGGCTATGGTTTGTGTTGGGGTGAACAGTTAGAGCTTGGGACTCAGCTGTCAGTTCCAGCCTCTGTCTGCTGGCTTGTGTCTCAGCTATTATCCCCAGAGGTCCAGGTACACTTGAGGCTCAATGAAGTAGTCATCTGGGTCAGCCCCATCCTGGGAGTCTGCTGTCTCTGCACGTGCATATTCTATTCCCCATGCTCTGTCCAGTCCGGTACTGTCTCAGGCATATTCTTTATTCATGGGGCCTGTGTTTCCATCCCAGATCTGTTCCACCAGTGGCTGCTACCAGAGAAGATGCCCCGGTTCCTCTAGTTGCCCAGAGAGATTGGGAGTGTCCTTTTAAAGTATCCCCAGGGGTGGGAGCCCTATTGTTACTGCTGCTGTGTCTGCTGCTCTGTGCCTTGGGGCACTGCCACTCCTGTATGGTTCCCTCTTGGCTGAGGTTCCCTCTCAGCTAACTGTCCTCTCCTTTCTCCCATGCTGGAGAATCAGCACAGGTCACCAACAGCCTATGCCACGTTCACACCCCCTGAGGAAATGACCAAGAATCTGGACTCCAAGCGTGAGAGTGGTGTGGAGTACTGGCAGTTCAAAACTGCAGGTGGAGAATATGTATAGTTTTATACAGTTTTATGCCTGGCAGGAGAGTGCCTTGGCACCCTATTAGGGGAAGGAGGTCCAGTTTTCAGAGGGTCTCTCCTATGGGATAAAATGGGAGGATATTTGGACTCCACTCACTTGTTTGTATGGAGTATACTGCAAGCTGTTCTCATGGGGGAGGGGACTCCTCTATGCTTGGCAATGGATTTTTGTACCTTTTGTTTGTATCCTTGGGGTTGCAGTTTGCCTCAGCAGGGTTGATGTGCATTCTTCAACCTTCTCTCTTGGCTCAGATCCAAGTCATTGGTTTTCTTGCTAAACTTCTGTCTTTTAACTCTCCTTCTGGATGGGAGCCTCTGTGGAAAGCTGGCTCCAGTCAGCCATCTTGCCTCCCCCCATTTTTTTTTTTTAAGAGACAGAGTTTCTTTGTCACCCGTGGTAGAGTGCTGTGGCATCACATCTCACAGCAACCTCCTGTCCTTGAGCTTAGGCAATTCTCTTGCCTCAGCCTCCTGAGAAGCTGGGACCACAGGTGCTTGCCACAACATCTGGCTATTTTTTTGTTGCAGTTTGGCTGGGGCTGGGTTTGAACCAGCCACCCTTGGTATATGGGGCCAGCACCTTACTCGCTGAGCCATAAGTGCTGCCTCTTCTTTTTTATATTTAATTTTTCCCTATCTTTTATGCCTTCTTTCTGTTTCCTCTTCTCTTTCTTTTGTTTCTGTACCAAAGGGCTACTCCAACACACGAGCCCAGAGATAAGAAAATTAAGGAGGAGAAAGCAAGGGGAGAATGTAGGGGAAAGCAGTGAATAAGAAGAAAACACACATGAGGAGGAACCAAAAAAAAAAAAATTCTGGCAACAGCCCAGATGCTGTAGCTCCTGCCTGTAATCTTTGCAGCCTAGATAGTTCTAAGGCAGGTGGATCACTGGAGTTCTGGAGTTCAAGATCAGCCTGAGCAAGAGCACAATTCTGTCTCTATTATTTTAGCCATGCCTTGTGGTAGCCACCGGTAGTGGCATTTAGGAGGCTTATGAAAGAGGATTGCTTGAATCCAAGAGTTTGAGGTTGCTGTGAGACATGAGGATGCCATGGCACTCTACTTTTACCCAGGTAAAGGTAGGGACAGATGGAGACTCAGTCTATAAAAAGTTCTGCAACAGGGAGGGCGGAGCAAGATGGCGGACGAGTAACAGCTTCCTTGCGGCTGGGCACAGTGAGAGTGGGGAGAGAGGACTTCAGGCATCTCTGCCAGGCACGATCTGCCCAGAATTTCCCTTTGGGGACACAGGGAGACAGCGTGAGGCTTCTGGACACCCTGAGGAAGGCTAAAGCGGCGGAGATTGGGCAAGTGGTTGCGTCTGTTCATTTGGTCTGATCCTGTCGGCGGCTGTGGGTGGGGCAGCAGTGGGACTGCAG